>QJPP01006966.1:0-127890 GCA_003996215.1 Jaltomata sinuosa | reverse complement strand
CCTGATGTCTCACTTCTCATAGAAGTGTCTGATTTATCGATTTGATCGATTCCTTGAAGCAAGCTCTTCTTCATTTTTTCAAGATATTCGTTGACCATTGCTTCTTTATCTCCGTCTTGGGTGGAGATTCTTCTGGCAATATGCCGGATGGATGGGTTATCAATACCAATATCCTTTGGAGGAATTTCTTTATATAACTTGATAGTGTTGATAATAGTATCAACCAGTTCTTGTCCATTTATCTGCTTGGTTCTGGGATCTTTTTTTTTTTTTTTTTCCCAGAAATTATTGTAATATACACGATATAGACAAGGAACATCCTCCTCTGTGAACCCTATTTCTGGAATCCATTTATGAATCCAAGGAATAGAGAATTCTATAAAGAAGTACATTTGGTCAATCTTCTCTAACCAACATATATGATCCTCGTGGTATAGATTTTGAAGAAAAGGAGATACCTTTTTCCATTCTTTGTATAACTGTAAAAACTTTTCTGGTAATATTTGAATAGTAGGGCCGTGGTATGACCACCAATTAATAAACCAATTTGGAATAGGTTCAGCAAAAACCTTTGAACAAATTTTTACAAACCAAGTATGTTTGTTTTTGTCATTATTATAAAATAAGGTTTTACTAAATGCTTGGATATAATCCCAATATGTGAAGTTCATAGGTATACCTTTAACAACCAGCTGTCTTTCTTTCATGCTAGACAACCCCCACTCTTCAACAGATATGATCTGTTTGATGATTATTTTAGAGAAGTTATAAATATTCTCTTCTGGGGTATAACCCGTAGGACAGAAGTGCTGAATTTCCGCACTACCCATACTTGTCAAAATTGTTTCATAATAGGATCGAGTCTTATAAGACTCACCCGGGAAATATAATCCCTTGACTAAATATCTCTGGAATATTTTCCATGGTTCTGATTTTCTCTGTATATCAGCATTTTCCAGGAAAAATATAATTTCCCTTTTTCGGACTTGTTCATAAGATATGATAGGATCATTATCTTCTTTCATAATGGAGGCAAAAGTATCTTTTTGCCTTTGTGCATGCAGGTAAGCCTGCACATGTTCGTATAACGGACTGTCTTTTGGAATAGCTTCCAAATTAATAACTTGCTCAGGAGTAACAGATGAGCTAGATGATCCTTCATCTGTGATCTTTTTATTAATAAGACTTTTATTACCCATTTGTATAACTGGGTAGTTCGATCGATATGACGATCCTTGTATAACTGGATCATTAGATCGATATGTCGATCCCTGAGAGCTAGACTGTCCAGAGGATCTTCCTGGGGCTGATCTTCCCCTTCCTCTTCCTCGAACTTGCCGCCATGGCGGTTCCATCCTGTAAGAAAACCGATTAGTCATTCCGAGAAATAATATGTTAAGTCTTCTCGGATTATTTTCGAATAGTCGTGAATAGAGAAATCTTCTCTAACCAGCTCATCAATAACTTTTTCAATAATGAGTTGTTTAAGATCTTTTGGTAATATAATTACCCTTAACAGCATAATAAGAGTTTCTTCAGATAAGAAAGCTAAATAAAACATTATTGAAGGTATTCTCTTGAAAGGAAATCTGAAAGAGAATTATCAACCCCTTTTTTATATTGAATATCAAAGTCGAATGGGGCTAATTGAGCCTGCCACCTAGCAAATATAAGTTTAGATGCGTCATGTTTAAAGTCTTTGTCAAACATGTATTTGACTGACTGAGCATCAGTTTTTATCAAAAACTTCTGATTATATAAATCATCCTGAAATTTAAGAACACATTTAATAATAGTAAGCATTTCATGGGCCACAGTAGCATATTTCTTCTGGGCCTCAGTCCATTTTCCTGAATGAAATCTAATAAGATATTCATTTTTATCATTGGGATTAATTTGTTTAAGAATTCCCCCATAATCGATATTTGAAGCATCAGTTTCAATAATTTTTTGCCAACCAGGGTTAGCAAGAGTTAAACAAGGTAAAGATTGAACTCGTAACTTGATGTTCTTTACCAATGTAGTGTGACTATTAGTCCAAGGGGATTTATAATCCTTTTTGAGCATGTCATATAACGGTGCTAAATCTCGCGAAAGATTCTTGTAAAAAGGAGAAATATAATTCAAACTGCCCAGGAATCTCTGCAATTGGGTTTTATCAGTAATAATATCCGGGAACTTTGATGCAAAGTCTATAGCCCTCTGAATTGGAGTGACTCTTCCTTGACTAATAAGATGTCCGAGAAAACGAACTTCAGTTTGAAACAAACTCATTTTTGGTTTTGAAATAACTAAACCATTTTGTATCACTATTTTCTTGAAAATGTCAAGATGTTTAATATGCGTTTCAAGGGTTTTAGAGAAAACAAGAATATCATCAATATAAACAATGATAAAATCCATATATGGATTAAAGATGTCATTCATGATTTTTTGAAATTCAGATGGGGCATTTTTTAAACCAAATGGCATGACATTCCATTCATATTGCCCAAAAGGAACATTAAAAGCAGTTCTATAAGAATGTTCTTTAAAAATCTGAATCTGCCAATAACCTGATTTTAAATCAAATTTTGAAAATATATTAGCATCATATAACCTTGATAATAAATCGCGTTTGTTGGGAATAGGATACCTTACCCATTTTAAACATTTGTTTAAAGGTTTGTAATTTATTACTAACCTGGGAACTCCTCGTTCTTTTTCTGCGGCATTATTAACATAAAATGCTGTACAAGACCAAGGAGATTTTGAAGGTTTTATTAAACCCTTTTGCAATAATGTATCAATTTCCCGTTTGCAGAATTCTACTAACTCAGAATTCATTTGGCAGGGACGAGACTTGGTCGGAATATTATCTTCTGAAAAATCCTCCTCGTATGGAAGAGTAACAATGTGCTTTTTTCGATTCCAAAAGGCACTAGGATGATCGGCACAAATATCAATGGCGATCTGTTCAGAAATCATTTTTAGTTTTTCCTGTATTTTAGCAGATTTGAGAGACTCAAATATATTCATGCTAAACAGCTCATATTGTAAAGAATCAACATGTTTTTGCTTTAATTTAATCAAAGCGTCTATTTCACGAGTTACAGGCTCCGTGATAAAAGTATAACTTATTTTATTATCTTCATACGAAGCAGAAAATCCTTTTGAATCAATATGAGTGAAAGGATAAATTGCATTTATAAATGGTGTTCCAAGTATAATTGGAGGATGCAACTGATTTTTTACCAGAAAAAAGAAATGAGGGATACAAACCCTATTCTGGCAAATTTTTGTATTTGATAATTTATACTTTATATCTAAAGCATGTCCTGAAGCAGATTTAACCATATGCGTAGTTTTTTGAAAATATTTTGAAGGAACAAGACCCTCTTGAATGCAGCTTACATCTGCACCGCTATCGATCATAGCAACATTAGTAATAGAGAAACTATTATCAATTAAAATGGTGCATTTAACATACCATTTGTGCGCAGTAACCACCTGCATCATTCCCAAAAACATATTATCTTTAGGGTCATTAATGTTAGGTTCATCATAGCAAACCTCCTTACCTTTGGACGCACTTATCTGCGTGGGATTTTCTTCTAACTGAGAAATCCTGTTATCATGAATGGCCTGATTACGTTTAAGAAATATAATCTCTTTTTTTAGATTTTCAACCTCTTCCTTTAAATCATCAAAAGAAGCATTCTTTTCAACAACAGAAATTTTTGCCATTAAACGATTATCAACCTCTTTTAAAGAATAAGGGGCCTGATATTCAAACTCATTTTTAATTTTTTCCACTTTTGAAGAGCTAGCCTCTTTTACTGTGGCAAGATTAATAATTTTTTCACGAAGTTGGTTATCAGTTACTTCTTTTAGTAATTCAATGATATTATCAGATGAAAACATATTGATAGTAAAATCTTGAAATTGCGACTGAAGTTTGTAAATATCATCTCCTTCAGATTCACAATTACAAGTATTACCTTTGTAAGTGGTGCATTTAACTTGTTCATCATGATCAGAAAAATCAATTAGGTCAATATTCGAATCAGCCTCAGAATATGATTCATAATCTTCATCAGATCCAGAGGTGTATAATAAACTATAAACCTTTTCATGCATTTCTGGATCAAGTTCTAAAGCTTTAAGCTTATTCAATTTGCAATTTGGGGCAATATGCCCTCGCTTACCGCATTTGTAGCACTTAATCTTTGAGAGATCTCTTCCCGATCGATCTTTCGTAAATCTATTAGATTTGCGAGAGCTTCTTTTAGCGTCTCTTTCTTCTCTAGACATTCGTCTAGATCTTCGTCTCCTGTTAGAACCTTCCGTCCTGGGAGACCGGTAGTACTCCTTTTTGCTGGCGGTTGGTTCAGGTAAACCGAACTGAGTACAGAAATCTCCAAGCTGAGATCTTTCCTTTTTCCTATTCATCTTAAGCTGTTGTGACATGCGGAGTTCGTTGCATAGGTTTAACCCTTCTTGAGTACAAACCCCAATTAACTTACCATAAGTGTAACTAATATAAGGGATTTCGTGGTGGTCTCCTCTTAGGACCTTTCGAACCCTTTCTGCGAATAAAGGAGGAAGGCAGTCTATAAACTTAGCTTTCCAAAATTCATACTTATTTTTGGGTAATTCCATAACCCGGCTTAGAAACGTATCTTTGTACCATCTCCATTGGGTCAATGTAGGACATTTTAGACCATTGAGTAAAGTACGAATTATTTCATAAGATGAGGTAAATCTACCATTAAAATGTTCTAAAATAGTGAAAACCAGAGTATAAACAGCGTCTTCTCTATTTTTTTCTAGTTTGAAGCCTAAGTTATCAACTCCTTCATCAGCTGAAATAGCATTAATGATAGTGGCTTTTTCCTCTACACTTAAATAGTTATCCCACCAGCCTCTGAGCTGTCCCGTAAAACCTGCAACAATCATCTTGCAGATAGTTCTATCATTATTTTTGGTGCTTTTGCAAATGGTTGCATACATAAGCATCCTATGAACCAAAATGGTTAACTGTCTATTAGTTAAACCGTCGAGGTTCCATTCATAAATTTCAGTACCACTGTAAGACGTATTAGTCTGGTTCCAATCTCTTTCCTCTATCAAAACATCTTGAGGAGTTGGACGAGGGTAATAGAACGTAGTCATAGCTGGTTTCGTAAACCCAGAATTTTTTCGAGGATAACCTTTGAGTTTATTAAACTCTGAAGAAACATGATTTTCATAATCATTCGTTTGTTCTATTCTTTCAGAAAATTCATGGGATAAATCAATAGGTTTTATTTTTAAACCCGAAAACTTTTTATCAAGAAGTTCTTCTAACTCATTCAAAGATTTAAATTTAAAATCGGTAATTTCAGGAGGTCTTTGAATAAAAGTAGGAACCAATTCTGCTTTACTAGTTGAGGCAACTTCTGCTTTGCTAGTTGAAGCAATATTGGTTTTAGCTATATCAGCTTTTATATCTTTTATCAAAATAGTCATTTCATCAAGTTTTTTATCTAGAGAGCTAATATGTTCTCCCAAAACTTTGACATACAAACCCAGATAATTATTTTGAGAAATCAATTTATTAATTTCTGAAATACTTATAGAAGCAATTTCTTCTTCAACGAATTTTTGAAACGCGTTGAAAGTTATACCTGTATTATTTGGTAAAACAAACGCAGATTGTGGAGGATAAATGGTGGTTATTGACTTACCATCTGCTTCGCGATAAGTCCTTTCAATGACCTTAATATACAAAGGCAAATAAGTGGTTATAAACCATGGAACAAAATGCATGATTTCATTATGCAAAGCACAAGTTTCATAAAACTCTTGAGAGATATTGTTCATATCTTCTCTGCTGTAAGAATTAAAAAAACCAAATTTTAAACTTGTTCCATTTTTTATCAAAAAATTCTTTTTGAATTTGTTTTCTTGCCAGGGAACCTGGGCTAAAATCAATTTGATGTGGAATCATTAACACTTATTAATGTCAAACTCCATTTCAGAAGGAGTTGGAAAGTCCTTATCAGAACTGTCATCAAGAATATTTTCAGCCTGCACAATATTAGAACCGGGGTTAATTTTAACCTTTTCAATAACAGAGTTATTATCAGATTCTATAGTGTGGAGAGAAGCAGCCCGATTTCGTGCTGGACCATAAAGAGGGTCAATCGGTGAAATATGCTGAATATCAGGCACAGACCTATAACTGAGAGATCTTCTGTTATAAACAGAACTTACCGGAGGCATGAGTCTATGGTTAGACAAAGACTGCCTGTGAGGAGCATAGCTACTTTCTGCAAATTGGATACAAACCCTTCCATCGGGATTTTGAGAAATATGAGAATACTCAGAATTTGTAACTGTATCCGTTAATTGATTAGGAGAGATAACCGAATCAAGAGTCCAAGTTGTTGGAAAATTAATTTCTTCCCATTTTATTGGTCTCCTGGTAGTGACCTTTGATTTGGCGAAATTAGTTTCGACTAAAATAGTTTGATCAGAAGTATCGTATAATTTGCACTTCGGATTCAAAGTAGATAATAATTTAAAATAAATTCGGTAAGATAAACTTATAAGTTCTGAACCTGGCACATAGTTATAACCATGAGTTTTAACATTTAATGTTAAAGCCTCAAGTATATTAATATCGGATAAAGATAATTGCAAATTAGGTTGCGTATTGAAATAAACTGGACCATAGGCCACAGTAGATTCAATCGAACCCATAAGAGACTGTCTAAAATTTAGATTTCTAGCATCCCTAAGGGCTGCTAAAAAGGTCTCTGGTAACCCTTTAAGGGTAAGTGGTTTAAAAGCAATTTGAACCATGCCAATATGCAAATAATTATACTGATTCTTATAAAAATCAATATCACGTTTATTTAATAAACGAATAGTCTGTTCAGAAGAATTCAATGCTAAAGATTGTTCAGTTGTTTTAATCAACTGTTTTGTAGAAAGTTTATCAAACCAACTATAATCATAAATGGTTTTAATCGAAATTTTAGGAATCGTCCATTTGTTTAACAAATCAAGATTGTGAGGTATATCAACCTCTTCAAGTCTAGTACTTTTAGTACTTTGTTCTCCGAGATCCATAAACAAATAAGTTCCATATCTATATCAAGTATGTTCACATCTATCTCATATATACCATGAACAGTGTCTAGGCTCTGATACCAATTAACAGGATCTCAGACCGGGCGGTAGTCCGCCATGATCTATGATCTAGCTATTCAGTATCCTTATACAAGCGCATAAACGCAGGCATAAGATCTGAAATCTTCGAGAATTTTCATGTAATTTCTTAAGACTGTATGGAAGAAACTAACTCTTTTACCTGAGCAAAGGGCCTGTCAGGACCACCGTACATACTCTTATTATCTCCTTGTCCAACGGTTCTAACCCAGTAGTGGTTCTAACCGGACCAAGCGGCGCCCTTTTCAACACATATCTTGGGCTAAAGAGGTCATGGCTTGCTACAGGCTTGCCAGACAGAGATAATAAGAGATGTTCTAGATCCGACTGTACCACCATCTCAGAACCAAGTCAAGAAATTTCATAAAAATTCCGTTCTATTTTAGAAAAGCTTAGATCCGTTCATGGTGCATATAGGAGAGACGTTAGATACAAGACATAGATATGGAAGACGTTTAGCCGGACATAGTCCTGGCTAGGAGAAGAGTACTGTAATTAAAAATTTGAAAGAAAAGTAACTACCTTGAAGGATGGCCAAGATCCCACAGTTGTTTAGCAAAAACTGATCCAAAATTTTATTGATCGTCGGAACAGTGGCTAAAGCTTTTGTATTTTCTCTTTACAAAATTGAAAAGAAAAGAGAGGATTCTAATTTTTTTTTGTTGTGTCCTCCTATTGAACAAGGTGAGGACTTATATAGAAAAATAAAGAATCTATGTACATTATTGGGGGTCCCATGTGGGTCCCTAAACAGTAAATTTACTGTTTTAAACAGTCCATACACTGTTGATGGTGACAGCCACCTGCATGGCCTCAGTCCATTTTCCTGAATGAAATCTAATAAGATATTCATTTTTATCATTGGGATTAATTTGTTTAAGAATTCCCCCATAACCGATATTTGAAGCATCAGTTTCAATAATTTTTTGCCAACCAGGGTTAGCAAGAGTTAAACAAGGTAAAGATTGAACTCGTAACTTGATGTTCTTTACCAATGTAGTGTGACTATTAGTCCAAGGGGATTACAATTTTACTATTGAGTAAATGATAATTCATAAACAAGATATCAAATATTCATAAACAATAATTTAAAATGATGAGACTTTTTCCTATAATATATAAATTTTTGGCTTGAGCGTCACAAAGAGGAATTCTCTCTCCTGCGACCGCGATCGGCGATCGCGACCTACGGCGTCGACGATCGCGACCGGCGATCGCGACGTAAGCCGCCATCGTTCTCTTTCTCCAGCGAAAAGACCCACACCGTCGGCAACTCCACATTTCCCGCGCTGATCTTCCGCCGGCGTCTCTCACCTAGGGTTTGCTCCGGCTCCGGCGACATCTTTCTCTCCGGTGAATCTGGACATCAGATCTGTCCAAATTTGCTCAAGCCATATCTCTACCTTGCTTCCTTTTTCTATTGTATTTTCTTCTTACAGGTGGGAGCCAGATCCAGACGTGAAATTTCGGTGACAACAACATTTCGACGATCCAAGTTTTCGGCGACCAATTTCTGCACCAAATCCTGCCGTAATCCAACAAATCCAGCAAGAGAGCAGTCCTTCCTTTCTTCCAACTGAACCCCGGTGACTTCTACACTTGTATCTCTATTTTCCTTAAGTAGTTTGTCCATCTGTCGGGTATTAGCGTCTTCTTGGTTGATTATTTAGAGTTGGGATTTGTGATTTCTTTGTCCTTGTGAATTTTGTTGTGTTTGCCATTGTTAATTTCTTGTTTGTTGTTGTATTTTGTGTGCAATATTACTTCTCCTTGCCTCGCCGTTCTTGTCTAGTACCGTGGCGTTGGATTATTTGTGTTCTTGATTATTCTTGTTGTGTTCCAATTTCCCATTTCCCATTTTGTGATACGTTATTCTAGCCCTCTAGTTGTTATTGGTTTGCTTAGGGGTAGTTTTGCTACGTCTCTTTGTGTAGATTTCACTTTCCTTAGTGGCTGTGGTGGATGATGGGAGACTAGGGTCATGTCATCGGTTAGTGTTGGGTTCGAGATTGGAAGTGCGAGCGGGCTCGGGCTCGGGGGAGGGGTTAGGGTCAGGGGCGGGGGTTAGGGTCAGGGGCGGGGGTTAGGAAGGGTGAGAGAGCCTCTAGGTTGAGAGTAGGGTCTTGGAATATAGGGACTTTATCGGGAAAGTCCACAGAGCTTGTTAAGATTCTTAGGAAGATGAGGATCAATGTCTCTTGTGTCCAGGAGACCAAATGGATTGGTACTAAGGCTCGGGAAGTGGACGGGTTTAAGTTGTGGTACTCTGGTTGCGTGAGGAATATAAATGGAGTAGGCATCTTAGTAGATAAGGAGCTCAGAGAGCATGTGGTAGAGGTTAGGAGGGTTAACGATAGGATGATGTTGCTAAAGTTAGTCATGGAAGGGTCTACTTGGAACATCATTAGTGCTTACGCGCCACATCCAGGTTTGGATGAGGAGGAGAAGGTGAGCTTTTGGGAGGCTTTGGACGAGGTGGTGGGAGGGGTTCCAAGCACCGAGAAACTTTTCATAGGAGGTGATTTCACTGGGAACATCGGTTCTTCCTCGGGAGAATATGATGATGTTAATGGGGGCTTTGGTTTCGGCGAGCAGAACAGTGGAGGAGCCTCACTATTGGATTTTGCTAGAGCTTTTGGATTGATGGTAGCAAACTCGAGCTTCCCGAAAAAGGAGGAACACTTGGTTACTTTCCGTAGTTTAGTGGCCAAGACACAGATATACTTTTTACTCCTTAGGAAGGGTGATAGAGGTCTTTGTCGATATTGTAAGGTGATACCTAGTGAGAACCTCTCGACCCAGCATAAGCTCTTGGTGATGGACTTGGAGATTAAGAAGGTGAGATGGAAGAGGAGGGTGGTTGACCGGCCGAGGATTAAATGGGGAAGCTTGACCTCAGCCAGGGCCTTGGAGTTAGGGGAGAAGTTGATGACTTCGAGGGCTTGGGAGAGTATGGGGGATGCAGATAGTATGTGGGAAACGACTTCTAGTTGCATCAGGGAGTCGGCTAGAGAGGTGTTGGGTGTCGCGAAAGGCTGCTCTGGCAGGCATCGTGGGGACTGGTGGTGGAATGAAGAAGTGAAAGGGAAGGTAGAGGCAAAGAAGGGGACTTACGTGAGGTTGGTCGAGAGTAAGGATGAGGAGGAAAAGTAGACGAATAGGGAGGTGTATAAGGTAGCTAGGAGGGAGGCTAAGTTGGCGGTTACGACGGCTAAGACAACAGCTTTTGAGAGCCTATATGAAACTTTAGAAGGAAAGGGTGGGGATAAGAAGTTGTATAGGCTAGACAAGGTAAGAGAGAGGAGGGCTCGAGACCTTGACCAAGTGAAGTGTATCAAGGATGAAGATGGTAAAGTATTGGTGGAGGAGGTTCTCATTAGGAAGAGGTGGCAGTCATACTTCCATAAACTTTTGAACGAAGAAGGGGACAGAAGCATTGTGTTGGGGGATTTGGAGTATTCGGAGAGGCAGCGTGATTATGGTTATTGTAGGCGTATAAAGGTTGAAGGGGTTATAAAGGCTATTGGTAGGATGCATAGGGGTAAAGCGACGGGGTCAGACGAGATTCCGGTGAATTTTTGGAAGTGCATAAGCGGGGCAGGTTTGAAGTGGTTGACAGGGCTGTTTAATGTCATTTTTAGGACGGCGAAGATGCCTGAAGCTTGGAGATGGAGTACGATGATCCCTTTGTACAAGAATAAGGGTGACATTCAGAATTGCAACAACTATAGGGGTATTAAGTTGTTGAGCCACACCATGAAGGTTTGGGAGAGGGTAGTGGAGTTAAAGCTAAGGAAGATTGTGACTATTTTCGAGAATCAGTTCGGCTTCATGCCTGGATGCTCGACTACCGAGGCTATTCACCTAGTGAGGATAATGGTGGAGCAGTATATGGAGAGGAAGAAATACTTGCACATGGTATTTATCGACCTAGAAAAGGTTTACGACAAAGTTCCCAGGGAGGTTCTTTGGAGGTGCTTGGAGGTTAGAAGGGCACCGGTGGTGTACACTCGGTCGATTAAGGACATGTACGATGGTGCGAAGACTTGAGTCAGAACTATGGGCGGATATTCAAAGCAATTCCCCGTGATGATGGGCTTGCACCAAGGATCGTCCCTTAGCCCATTTCTTTTTGCCTTGGTAATGGATGTTTTGACACGACAAATTCAAGGTGAAGTGCCATGGTGTATGTTATTTGCGGATGATATTGTTTTGATTGACGAGACTCGTGAGGGAGTTAATGCCAAGTTGGAGGTCTGGAGACAAACTCTGGAGTCTAAAGGGTTCAGGTTGAGTAGGACGAAGACAAAATATTTGGAGTGCAATTTTAGCGGCATGTCTCAGGAATCCGGCATGGAAGTGAGGCTCGATACGCATGCCATCCAGAGGAGAGGTATCTTCAAGTACCTTGGGTCTATTATCCAAGGAGATGGGGAGATTGACGAGGATGTTACCCATTGTATTGGTGCAGGGTAGATGAAATGGAGGCTCGCATCCGGAGTCTTGTGTGATAGAAAGGTGCCTACTAGACTGAAAGGAAAGTTTTACCGAGTGGTAGTTAGACCGGCTATGTTGTACGGGGCAGAGTGTTGGCCAGTCAAGAACTCTCACGTTCAGAAGATGAAGGTAACAGAAATGAGGATGTTGCGCTAGATGTGTGGGCTTATTAAGAGGGATAGGATTAGGAATGAGGATATTCGATACAAGGTTGGAGTGTCTTCAGTAGAATATAAGATGCGAGAAGTGAGGTTGAGGTGGTTCGGACATGTGAACAGGAGATGCATGGACTCCCCGGTGAGGAGATGTGAGAGATTGGATATGGATGGTTTCAAGAGAGGTAGAGGTAGACCAAAGAAATATTGGAGAGAGGTGATTAGACAATATTTGGCGCAGTTGCGGCTTACCGAGGACATGACCTTAGATAAGAAGGTGTGGAGGGCCTGATTAGGGTATACGGTTAGTAGGTAGGTCGGTGTCATACTAGTAGGTAGGTTTGCTGTGTCTTGTTGCACTAGTTAGTAGTTGTAGATCTGCTCTTGTAGTTTCTTGTTCTTCGGTTTTTGCTGCTTTCTAGTATTCCCTGTGGTTCGGATATAGTAATATTTTGTTATAGTATACTTCTGTGATTACTTGTTGTCTTATTTACTGTGTATATCTCTTGTACTTTTATTTTGACCTCTTATGGTCCTTTTTGGTCTCGAGCCAGGGGTCTATCAAAAACAACCTCTTTACTTCATCTGAGGTAAAGGTATGGTCTGCATACATTCTACCCTCCCCAGACTCCACTCTGTGGGAATACACTGGGTATGTTGTTGTTGTATATAAATTTATTGGTCAAATTTTATATTTTAAAAAATTTGAATCACGATTTGAAATCTCAAATCATAATTTTTTTAGAAATTTAAAATTTGAAATTATAATCCCAAATCACATATTCAAATAATAATTTAAAATTATGATTCCATATCATATATTCAAACACCTACTAAATAAAACTTTTAAACACCAAAAAATAAAATTTCTAGTAACAACTTTAAAATTAGAAAAGGAGACAAAAAGGAGGGAGTATATCCTTTGTTATTCTATTTCTTCCGGAGAAAAATGGTGGTACTTCTTAGTTCTTTCATTCACTTCGAAATGAAATCTGATTATTTGAATATATTCAAAATACAATATTTATTGATAGTTCATTATTTTGTTGAAGCATAAAAAATAATTGCTTCAAAATATCTCTGAGATAGTTTTAAAATGATTTCCACTCCAAAAGAAAATTTTAAAATTTTACTATATTAGGAGTAAAGTTTTAAAGTTCTACTATTTTTGAAAGAAAGTTTTAGATTCTCTTACTTCAGGAGCAGATTTCTACTACTGCAGGAGGAGAGTTCTACTACGTACTTCATGAGTAGAGTTTCAAGTTCTACTAATTCGAAAGTACATGTCAGATTCTTCTTATTTCGAAAGTAAATTCTCTTACTTCAGGAGCAGAGTTCTACTAATGCAGGAGGAGAGTTCTACTACGTACTTCATGAGTAGAGTTTCAAGTTCTACTAATTCGAAAGTACATGTCAGATTCTTATTATTTCGAAAGTAAATTTTAAGTTCTACTATTTTATGAGTAAATTTCAGAGCATTTATTATTTCAAGAGTAAATTTCAAAATCTTACTATTTCAGGAGTTAATTTTATTACTCTGGAAATAAATTTTCAAGTTTTACTACTTCAAAAATAGATTGTAAGATTTACTATTTCAAAGGTAAACTACAAGATTTAATATTGCAGTCTTACTACTTCAAAATTAAGTTACAAAGTATTTATTACTTGGACAGCAAATTTTAGACTTATCATTTCGAGAGTATATTTCAAATTTACTAAGTCAGAAGTAAATTTTAAATTTACTACTTCAAAAGTAAAATATATATTATTTAAAATATTTTTTTCAATTATTCTACCTTTTCTAGAATCGAATCGTGATAACTTCACAATCAATTAAAGACATGCCCACATTTATATTTTACTAATTGTCACATCACTTCAAGGATTGGATTTGTATTTGTTACATTTATCAAAAGTTCTCATTTTTTGGAAACAGAACATAATCATCTAAATATGTATTAACCATATTACATCATGATAACTTAAATTCTCTTTTAAGATATCGCTATTTCAAGAACAATTCAAAATGCAGTGCATATCAGGTAGAAAATTTCTCTAACATATTTCCAGCTATAATTATAACAAATCTATAAACATATTATTACTTCCAATAATTATACATGTTAATGAATGTCATAATAGTGAAACTAATTAAATATGGTTACTTTTGATTTCAACTCGAAGAAGAAAAGAAATTAACGAGGGCAGCCAGAACCATAAAATTAATTTCCAATAAATCAAGAAATAGAATCAAAAAATTCGACAACAATATATAGTTTCAAGAATGGAACAAAGAGGAGGTATAATTGGATATCCACCGGAGAATGCTTATCTTGAATAGTCAGTAAACATACATGCTATTTATAAATTTTAAATAATATAAATAAAACCAGAGAAACTGAAATTAATTTAGTACTTTTATCTACAAATCGTCAAAATAAAAGCATGTTATTTACTTGGAATTGTCTTTTGAGAATTATAATTTCACCTTCATTCGACATATATATTGAATTTTCGAAACATTTTGCTTCTATCTTTTTAGAGTATTTGTCTAATATAGAAGAATCTTATATTGATAACGTGTTATAAAATAATAATAAAAAAATATATCAGAGAGAAAAATAAAAAAATGAGAGAGAGCTTCTTATTTCTCTTGAGAAAGATGAAATGCAATAAATTAGAATCCTTTATTTTTACGAGGAAACAAATTTGGTGTAATTCCTAATTTTTTGCCAAAGAAATAAAATAGACATTCACTATAAAACAAATATATTTATAACATATACTATACATTTGTGTGTATACAAAACATGCAGAATAACATATATATTACTACCTAATAAGAATGAAAGAAGCAGGCAACAGGGCGTCAACATGCCTGCTTCTTCATTTGTGGGCCGGATCTTCATTTTAATTTATTTATCTTTTTTTAAGTCTATTATATATTTAAAAAATATGCAAAAAGATAAATCATAATAACTAACATATATTATGATTTACATAATAATATATTGAGATAAAGGAAGTAACATATATTATTTAAAAATGATGTAAAAAGTATTACAAATCATAATAATTAATAATTAAAATATTTAAAAGACATTAAAATTTTAATAGACTCCAAATTTTGTCAATGTCACATAAATTGGAGTAGAGAGAGTAACATATATTATTTAAAAATTACGTAGAAACTACTATAAATCACAATAACTAACAAAAAATATCTAAAAACTATATAAACAAATTGGAGTGACTCTCCAAATTCCATCAGTGCCACATAAATTGGGACAGAGAGAGTAACATATATTCTTTGAAAATTTTGTAAAAGAAAGTATTATAATTCACAATAATTAATAACTTAAGATATTTAAAAATTATAGAAAAAATTTAATTGACTCTCTAAATTTAATATGTTATATAAATTAGAACAAAAAAAGTAACATATATTGATCTGGTCTGGCATAAATGCCACTAGGTCATCTATGATTTGCATCTGCAAGAATGAAGGACAGAAGATTGGAAAACTAAAAAGAAAGCCAGGGCAAAGACAAGGGATCTCTCTCGCTATGGATAGTTGCTGTTTGCGAGAAGCGTCTGTTCCGCTTTATCCTTTCAATAATTATATTGAATAAAGACAAATTGATCCACTGTCGACGCTCGATCTCTACTCCTCGAAAGCTCACTCACAATCTATGGCTCACTTAGGGCTAGAAAGATAGGATTCTTCATACAAAGTCAACCGGGAACCTTCTTTCCAAACTCGTTCGACACACAAAAGAAAGAAAGACGAGAATCGTCCCATATTTAAATAATAGCCTATGAGCGGTCGATAACTAGTATTCAAATAATAGCCTAACTCGCCCACCAACATCCCTCGAATAAGCTATGCACCCGGAAAACGGAGGCAGTAGGTGTTGGCAATTTAAAGAGAACAATTTTCTCTCGCTCTTATAATTTTTTTTATTTCTTTTTTAATTCGTTTTAAAAAAAAATGTATATATATTTAAAATATTTTAATATATTCTAAATTTTCACATGATATGTTTAAGATCACAAGATTAAAAATATTTTAATATACTCTATATATTTTTAATTTAAAAGTACAAAATTCAAAAAAAAATATTACTTTTTAAGTTTCACGTTAAAGTTAAAACAAAAGAATCAAATTGAAACGAAGGGTATAATATTTACATTTTACGGTAGGAATAGTAGTTGGCAATGTAGACCATTTGAAGTGGACGACAACAAATTATTGATGTGGGCACGGAGCATCCATTAATTGGTTGCATCTACTTTTTTCATTAATGCAATTAAATCTAACATGCAATGAAAGCGAAACCTTAGTGAAATACTGTTGTACAATTTGAGCACACTAGTTCTTCATGTAAAGATGCTCTATTGGCCCTACATATATACTCTCTCCGTTCATTTTTACTTATCACTATTTCAATTTTTGAGGTTAAATTGTATAAATTTTGATCAACATTTTAAGATATATGTTTTCATCATAATATATGAGAAAAATTACAACTTATAGTATTTTTCATATAGTTTTCTACCATCTAAATCTTAAATTTTAAATATTAAATTAATCTACTTCAATTTAGCTTTGAAGTTTAGTCAAATTAACTTTCGTAAAGTAAAATGTGTGACAAGTAAAAGTGGACGGAGGGAGTACTTCCTCCTTTCCAATTTATGTACTCCTTCCGGATCATTTTATTTATCGTTTATTAAATATAGATGATTCAAAGGAATTGTTATTTTAAAATCAAAGTATAATTGATTGTTTATTTTCACATATACCCTTAATTATAAATAGAAAGAGATATTAATGTAGTATTATATATTAAGAAGTAAGTAATAATTAAGAATAATGTAGTCAAATTACACGTTCACTAATATTTTTTTTTAAAGAGCATATAAAATAAAAATATGACAAGTAAATTGATCCAGAGGGAGTAACATAATAGCATATGATTAGAAAAAACATATGATTAGACACAAATTTCCTTTAATATATTTGAGGCCTTTGGCCCTTTTTGATTAAAAAAAAGAGTTGAGGCCTTCTTAAAAAAAAAGAGCATATGATTAGACACAAATATTAAGAATAAGAAGAATGATTTTTAATATTTGTAATCTAAAATAAATTATAAATATTTGTATATTTATAAATCATATCTTTAAAAATAGAATAATAAATTTAAATTTAAAATTTAAATTACTTTTAAATAATAAATATCAAAAAATATCATTCATTTTAAAATTGATTAAAAAAAAGTGTCACTAAAATTGAGACGGAAAGAATAACACCCAGTTGAAAATTGTGTATGATCAAATCTGCTTTACGGAAACTTGTGATGGTCAATCTAGAAAAAGATAGTACACTAATGAAAATCGACCATCCGCTATAATTTCCTTGTTATCCTCGACCTAAAAGTGCACTTTTTGCATATATAATATTTTCTTTGGATCATTTTGTTTATTATATTTTTTATAAAAAAATATTAAATAAAAGATAATTTTATTAAATTATTTTATTTATTATATTTTTTATTTAATTTTTTGTTATTTTGTACAACATTAATATCTCTCCATATTTATGGCTAAGAGTAAAAATAGAAATAAATAATTAATTATGTCTTGATTTTCTAAAACAGAGAAGGGTCAAATATACTCTTGTATTATTAAAAATGATTTAAATATACCCTTCATTATACTTTGGGTCCAAATATACCTTTTTCGTTATACTTTGGGTCCAAATATACCATTGTACTATTAAAAATAATTTAAATATACCCTTCGTTATACTTTCAGTTCAAATATACCCCCCAGATATAATTTGGATCCAAATATACCCTTTCCATTATATTTTCGATTCAAATATACCCATCATTATACTTTTATATTGATTTAATCCCTCCCCCCTCCTCCCCCCTCTTTTTTTTCTTTCTATAAAGGTGATTTGCCCTTATTTTTTTCAAAAGGACACGTGATTAGCTGTAAAATAAAAATAACTCATCACCAAATGTAAAAATTTGATCAATTCACTTTACAAACTCACCTATTTAATCCATCTCTGGTCCGTTTCCTCGATTCATACAAAAATAATACACATTGATAATTTATACCCCTATCATCTAAACCTTTCCTTGGCCTGACAACGAATAAACTTCTTTACAAGAAACTTTTGAAGTTTCGATAAATAAGAAAAATCATTTTCTTTCTGCCATCATCTTTTGGCCTAATATCAGATGTTAAAACTTATACTTGAAATAATCAGCTAAACAAGATTGCCATATATAAATCCAGATTTTTTTTTCTATATCTGATAAATGGATCATTAATGTCAACGGAAAAGTATTCAAAAATGAGTGGAGCAAAGACTTTAAAGAGTTTGAATTCATGAGAAGCGGATCATTAAAAAAGAGAAGAAAAGAAAATAGAAGACTACAGAAAAAGAAAAAAACTTAAAGTGGAGGGAATTGAGAAGATTTAAATGGGTGAGTGTCAAAAATAAGGGTAAATCAACATAAAATTTTAATGAGATGGGTATATTTGAACCCAAAGTATATCGGGAGGAGTATATTTGGATTGAAAGTATAACAATGGGTATATTTAAACTATTTCTAATAGTATGGGGGTATATTTGGATCCAAAGTATAATGGAAAGGGTATATTTGAACCAAAATATAATGAGGGGTATATTTAAACCATTTCTAATAGTATAGGGTTATATTTGACCCTTCTCCGTTTCTAAAATAATACTTCCTCCGTTCATTTTTACTTGTCCATTATACCAATAATATTTGTCCAATAATATTTCTCCAATAATATTTCTCCAATTTATAAAATCAAGAGATAATTTAACACTTAATTCCTAATTTACCTTATCATTAGCTTAGTCATTTTTCCAATGCATTTTTCAACAATATTTCACTAAGGTTTCACTTTCATTTTAATTTTGGGCCATTTCGGTTCATTTTTTAAAGAGAAACTTAAATAGATATACTATATTAAGAAAATATTTACCATCTATAGCAATAGCATACTGGACACTTATAATACAATTTTAATACATATTATAGAGAACAATTTATAAAACACAGATAATACAAATTTTATTCATGGATAATACATTTATCACATACTTTAATACACTTATAATACATTGTTCCAATTTCTTATCAAACAAGCATAATACATTTTAAAACACTTATAATACATATATATTGCATACATAACTCACTTTTAATACATAATGCAAATTCATCATAGTATTGCTATGCATTGCTAGATGGTAATAAATAAAAAGTATTGCTATAAATCGTAATTATTTATTAAAAAATACTCACCCACATAATTTTCACTTTTTTTTAAAGGTAGTTCAGTGTTTTTTTTTGGTTTTGTTACAATTTTTTTTTTGTTAAAAAATTATTATTTTTAGACAATTAAATACAGTTGTATAGAAAGTGTATAATTACTGTATAGAATATATATAAAAATTATATAGTTATTGTATAAGATACCTAACCATATAAGATACATATAGAAACTGTATAGTTATTGTATAAAATACGTATCTGAATAATTATTGCAGCTAAAAGGTTATATAGGATGTGTATAGAAACTGTATAATTATTGCTACAATGTGTATAAAAACTGTATTATTATTGTATATTATATGTATTTATATAGGATGTGTATAAAAGTTGCATGATTGTTGTATATAATATGTATATGTATATAATGTGTATAGAAACTTGGTGAATACATAACTAAAATATTTTTAATGTAAATGTATTATAAGTATTATATTTGAATTTCAAATATTTCGTACTACTTAAATTAACTTACGTTGTTAGAAATGTATTATATTTGTTATGAAATAACAACTATCGAATTCATAATAACGTATAATATCGAATTCAAATTGTATTACAACTATCGTTTATATTTAATACAAGTTTTAAAAGTTTCACCTCTTTCTCTCCAATGAATCATCACCACTATACCACCCGCAGACTACCAATAGCAGAGTTGAGAATGGCCAGATCTCCAGAATTGAAGATGACACATAAACTCCAGCGTAATGGAGTAACCAAACCAGTCAACTTCTTTCTTCTCCAACTCCATCTCCAGTGAAACGAACAACACGCCGGCGAAATGAACAACACCGCAATAACCACACTACCGCTGCCCTCTTCTCCGATCCATCTTTTCTTTTTCCTTTGCCAATGAATTCTACCAGATCTGATCGGACAAAGAGATCCTTAAAATGAAGATCGTTTGGCCATGGTTGCTAATGGTAAGAGCTTCTGGGTTTTCATTTCGCCGAAGTTCATCGTATTTTCGATGTCGCAGTGATAAACAAAGAGAGAGGGGGGAGGTCCGATTCATCAGAGGTTGAAGTTGAACGGGCATATACAGAGGGTTCTTGTGACGGTGGTGGTGTGGAGGAGAAAAAGATGGTGTAGATGGGTGTTTTGATGACTGCTGAAGTCGCAGCTCCGACATGAATTGCTGTGAAGAAAATAATAGAGGTGGAGAAGACAACACAGAGGTCAGATAAGGAGGCAATCTATTAAGGGTAAGAGTAGGCTATAATGTGTAATAAAACAAAAGTACCACAAATAAGGATAACAATTGATTTTAAAAAAAATCATTTATGTAAATATTCTAGAATTATATGGTAGATTGAGAAAAGAGATTCTTGAATATTACCTCCCGATCGTCATCCACCTTTTCATGATTGCCAAACGACGCAAAGTTAATTTAGGAAAATTTTATGTTAGTAGTCTTAGGTGAGAAAATATTTTCTTATAATTAGGTGAGATATTTTAGGGCTGTAAAAAGTTGTACATAATGCAATTATAAAATAATTTTTTTTTTGAATAAATTGCATATATGAAATTTTTAAAAAGTAATTGTAATTTTTTAAATTACCATTTTAGAAAGTTGTATATATGTAATTTTCTCAAATAGTAAATGAGGTAAAAAAATTTAAAAAAATTTCATAAAAGTGCATATAGCAAATATATATTGGAATTTCGTGGCACAAAACTTACATTTCAATTTTATAGCCCAAATTAGATTTGGCCCATAAGTATTCACTAACTCTTTTATGTTATATAGAGAACTGCGCCTTCTTCCTTCAATTTTCAGCTTCTTCTTTATTGATTTTCAGCTTGAAAATTTCTCTCTAAAAAACTTCATACAATTATTTTTCAAGGCGAATTGTATACAATGCAACTCGAAAACTTCATATACATCAACAATTGGTAAAAAAATTTAGCATAGCTTTGAGTTTTTCTCCTTGCAATTTGAGGTTTCAATTTGAATTTGATTTTTTTTATTGCTGCTATTCAACTTTTCTATAAAGATTTACCCGATATATCTTCTACATAGTGGTGAATGGAACAATGACAACACTATTATCAATTTTGTTATCGATTACATCACTGTTGAATCTGAATTTAATTTCAAAAATTTGGTTGAAGTAATTTTCAAACAAATCAGAGTTGATACCGAATTAAATGGTTCAAAGATAAAATTTATTTCAAAGAATGTCTTGGCATCGATCTTAATACACAATGATACTGATGTACAAGTTTATATTCAATTGAAGAATAATAATTCAGAATTTACTGATTATGCACTTTATGTTACAGTAAAGAAAATTGATAATTCTACAATACCTACAAGTTTCAGCTATAAAACTAAAAATAAAAGCAAAGGTATACAAAAGGAAGTCTATCAGAGAGTGATACGTGTACTTCAAAAGATGATAGTGAATCTGTTGAATTTGTTGAAGAAAACAGAAATTTTAATGTAATCGATAACAAGTAACACAGTGAGGTTAAAGATGGGCAGTCTTTTAAAAGTAAGCAGATTCTTGTTGGTGTGATATAGAACCATGTTGTGTAAAATAATATGCAATTTAAAGCAAAAAGATCAAGTAAAACAAGGTATGTAATTATATACTGCATTGTATATTGTGTTATATTCTTGTAACAATCATATACATCAATCATTTACTGTTTATATGTGTATCTCTTATCTTTCTTGTATATGGTTTTGTTCTGTTTTGTATGTAATTGTATTTAGCAGTTGAAATTTTCTTAATATAGGTATGAGATATACGGTGTGGGTGATAAGTGCACTTGATTTTTCAAATATTCTGTCATATACAAGATTAATGTATTTAAGGTGAGAAAATTTAATAATGTCCATACATGCTTATATGTCAAAAGATACTTGACACAAAATCAAGCTATATATAGTGTGATTGCTAGTATAATTTTAGATAATTTTATTGATCCAAAAGTAATTTACACCGCAACTGATATTACAGTTGACATATAAAAGCAACACGAAATTAAATTGACATATATGAAAGTTTGAAGAGCTAAAGAAAAGGCATTGAAAATATTAAGAGAAAATCTTAACACTCCAAATAATTTTTTTAGATCCCACGAGCAGGGTCCACGACCCGTGAAATAGTTCACGAGTCGTGAAAACTATTCGTGAAACTCAGTCTTAGACAATCCTATAATATTGCAAGTTGGCCTGAGAATTACGAGCAGGGTCCATGACCCATGGAACAGTCTATGAGCCGTGGAATACCATCCATGAAAAAACTATCAGAAACCACGAACCCAATTCATGAGCCGTGAATTGAGGTTCACGAACCATGATTTCAGCCTATAAATCATGCATCAGAAAATTTAGCAACCTTTCAGAAATGTCCAAAAGAGATATTTTAGTTTTTTACTACTCTCTTAACTCCTAAAATACGTTGTTTTAAGCCTCTAAGAGAGAGTTTTATCAATTCAAACGATTAATTCCCTCTCATTACCTCGATCTAACTAGGAAAAAGAAAACATAGCATTTCTCTTAGACCTCAAGGCTAGGGTTCGTCCTCAAGATCAAATCCTCCAAGCTTCAGTCCAAGATTTCTTCAAACAGGTAAGTGAAACTTCAATGAGGGCCTCCTTTCACCGTCATGCTTAAATTTTCAGAATTTCAGTTATAATTTTCACGATTCCATGATTTAGGGTTCAAAACCCATTCTTTACAACTATGAGATTTATGGTATGTACAAGTTATTAAATTGGTATGGTTCTTATTTTTAGTATTTATGCATAATTTCATAAGTCCCAAATCAGTTGTTATATTTGAAGAACCATTATGCATGATTTAACAGATTTTAGTCTATTTCAGAACAACTTGACATGTTATGAACACATGATCCCAAAACTCAATAAATTTAGCATGACTAGTTAGTATTTCAAAATATCAGTACAAACAATAATTAAACTAGTTCATGCTTTATTTTCAGAACATCAGTTTTAAATGAGCTGTCAGTATAATCAGTTTGGGAGTAGTACTTAGCATTGGACTAGGATCTCAATTTCATCCAAAGTCTCAGAACTACATGCCACCATAGGTTCATTTAGTCCTCCAATTGGGCATCAGTTTAATGATTGCATCAGTCATGCATTTATACCCTGGCAAGGTATATTGGGTCGTCCTGATGAAGCATATACATTGGACTCCACGTTAGCTCATGTGGTTTATATCGGTTAATAGTCTCTCCCATAGACTCAAACTCAGTATATTTGTACGTGACCCTCAGTTCAATTTCACTTACATTGTATTATAACTTTTTAGAGTATCCTTGCATATCAGTATATATATATATATATATCATTATTGAGTCATTGTACTTCAGTTCAGTTCTTTGCACTCAGTTTGCATTCACTACAGTACATGAGTATTTTTAGCATGCTCAATTTATCTTATAGTTTACACACCTCGCATGCTTATTACATTTAAAGTAATGATTGCATATTTTTGTGTGTGTTGCATCCTTCATGATGTAGATTCATCAGCTCATCCTCAGACTCGTGACTAGTAGTTCGGCAGCACATCCAGCCAACTTGCTGAGTCCTTCTAACTCGAGGACTTAGAGTTTGGCTTTGTTTTAATATTTCAATACTTTTATTTCAGTTTCAGTATTTAGAGTTAGCTGGGACTTGTCCCAGAAGCTCATCAGTAGCAGAGGTTTTTCAGACATAGAGTCAAATATTTCAGCTTGTTTCAGTTCGATATAACTTTTTAGGCTTAGTTTTATTTCAAAAATTACTCAAACTAATTCACATTTATTTTTCATATAGTTTAGCTTTCACTCAGTTTTATCTATTCAGAATGATTGGTATTATGCCATGCAATGAGTTAACTTGGGTTCACTTGTGGCTCTAAGCACCGTATTATGTCCATGGCTTATGAGGGGGAGGATGCGAAACATTTTAGGAATACTTTACTTCTTTCATGTTCATATCGTGTGATAGAGTATAACCCTATATATATCCTTCTAATTTGTGCTCTACACGGTTATAGAATATGCCTCTCAAAAGAGCTAACGGTCATAGAAATAAAATCAGCCAGCCTCACCGGTACTGATACGCCCAAACACCTCTTTTCAGAAGCGCAAGCGATCACTGTTCAAATATAGAACCCAATAAAGGTTGGGGTCGATCCCACAGTGAATATGGTAGGACTATGGTTGATTAGTGTTTACTAGCGCTGTTAGCCATTTATTTCCCATGAGAAGGGTTTTTTTAAGTAATAGTGAAGTATCATAAATTTAAATTCGTAACAAGTAACAGTTATCAGTTTCAATAGTTTTTATCAATAAGAGAAGCGACTAGGGTAGTATTCCCCATGAAATCATAACTTAGTAAGACGTTTGTACTTGGTAGACTAGTTTGATACTTAGCATGCAGAATCGATAAGTTGGGTTCACCTAAATCCTTGGTCCGACAGATAGATGAATTTCACCACACGCCTTGGTCTGGCCGCAGGTGTATGCTTTACTAACCCTTACCCTGGATCCCAGATTAGCTATTCCCGGATAAGATAAAGCTATTAGGTGAGGGTTGGTAGCCTCAAATCTCCGTCGTTGAACAAACCTTTTCCCATCCGTTACCTTCTTGGTTCGACAAGTAAGGATAAGGCGAGTTCTAACATTGTAAACCACTAGAAAACAACCAATACGAAGGGAAGAACAATACATGCATAAATATCGCCCTAGAATTACTAAGTACTTTGCCTACTTCGTTAATTTTTCATGGTTCCCACAACCCTAGTTGTAGATTTAGCTACTCAGTTCATAAGTACACAATTAATGGTTGTTTGGGAAATCATCAGTAGATAACTATAATCTGGAGTAAAAAATACGGAATCTTAAAGAAAATATCAAGAACACTTCAATTAATCAAGAACAATCTTTTAATCTCAAGAACTTGTGTTTAAAGTCAACACCAAAGTAACAATGTAGTAACTATCCGAAAATAATGAGTAACAATGAAAATAAAACCTAAGGGGAAGTATTTATAGACAAAGAAACCAAATCCTAACAAATCTAGGAGAAGCTGGATGCGGTATTGCTGACGAGATACCTCACAGGCCGTCGTGGGTGCGATGGGCATCGTGGGTGCCCGTCAGACATCTTCAGGTCTTAAATTCCAGATCCCTGCCTCGATCTCATGGGCAGAGGTGATGGGATGTCTTGGCTGCGACGTCCGTCATAGCCCTCTCATCGCCTGCCCTTAGCTCATGCATGCCTTCCTGCCTTGTTTCCATGGGCAGCAGCGACGACCCGTCGTGGTTGTCACGGGCGTCATAGATGCCCATCACCCTGCCTTGGCTCATTGCATAGCTCCCTGGATCACTTTGACGGGCCTGGCGCTATCCCGTCGTGTCTTCCATGGGCGTCGTGAGGGCCCGTCAGTCTTTAGTGCCTTAGCCTCTCCAGGTGCCATGTTCCCACGATCTGCCCCACGAGCCATCGTAGATATGACACCCGTGGTGGCTTGTATTTTGCCCAGAAAACTACAAAACTTTTATCTTTTCATCTATTTCATACTTTTCCCTGTACATGTAACAAATGACATTAAATCCAACAAATGTACTTAAGAACTCCCAAAAATCCTTAGTTTTAAGCGTCGAAAGTGCCATCAAATCCTGGCACATCAACACCCTCAACTTAGAATGTTTGCTTGTCCTCAAGCAACAAACAAAAACAAAACTAACAAAATGACGCTTAAGTAGAAGGAACTCAGAAACTACAACAACAACATGATTCATTAAACTCTCAATCCTTAAGATAGTACCCACCCCTTAATAGCTCAAAAACCAGTGCATCTAACCAAGTTATCAAAACAACAAAAGATGGATCCATGAGTGACAACACGATATTTATGAGTAAGCTAGCATACATAACAGACATTCAGACTGAGTGATTAGCAATCACAGTCTACTCTAGTGCCCTCACAACAAAGAAGTCCCGAATCACACAAACTATCAATTCAACAAACAGGGACTGGGAATCCGCTCACTCTCACAAAGAGGTTCAAGCTGCACGTGTATAATACCATAGGCTTGCCCTTATTTTCTATGCTTTGGCTTTCAAAAAGTTTAGTTAGGATGACTATAGGACTTTTATTAGGCTTGTAATGTAGGCTTAGGGACGGGAATGGTACCTTTGGGTAAATAGTGACTATGCCCTCCTTGAGACTACAATTACTTCTTTACCTTCTCCACATTTCAGCCCTTACTGGTTGCCTCCCTTATTCTCCTTTCTTTCAATCCTTTTTACTTTTATCAAGCTCCGGGTGTGGATTCTATTGCATTTCTTTTGCACTTTTCTTTTCATTCACTTTATTATATTTTTTTTCTTTTTCTTTTTAGCACACAAACCACACCCAGTTTCTTTCTTTCCATCACTAACCCAATCTTTTCATACCCAACACTTCCTACTTACCCCTACAGCAGCCACCCTCAACTTAGGCTTTTAGCCTGAGTTGAGGTGCACAATGTCCAAGGAGGGACCAGGGCCAAACTAGAGATTTATAGGAAACGGGGAAGGTGAATAGGCTAACAACAAAAAGGTTCAACTTTAGGCTCAAAATTAGGGATCGAAGGGATTAATTTTTATTTGGTAGGTAATTTTGGCTGAAGTGGACTAATTCAAAAATGGCCTATGATCATGTCCTAACTAAACCATTCTACAACCAAAGCACGACTAACCAAGCAAGTTCTAGATCGCACAGTACAACAAGAACAGATGCTAAGAAGCTCACTTCACACATGACACAGAGTTTAGGCTGCAGATTAGCTAACTACCGGTTCATGCTTTAGCTTAAGCTACTTGTCTCATTTATATGCATGCTGTCCTTTATAGATCCACCTAAGTCAGTTCTAATAACTTATTGCACAAAAATTTGGATGGGTCTCCATTTTTCACAAAGCTTTATTTCAAAATCAGATCATGGTTGCACTTAGTTTCTAATTCACTTCTACAAACACACATCCTATACTAAACATGCCGGTTCAACCAAAATTAAAAATTCTTAGGGAAAGAACACAGGCAAGAAAACCCCAAGGACTCAGGTACCATGTGGATACCCTCATGGGTTGCCTCCCATGCAATGCTTGATTTAACATCGCGGCACGACGCGAGTGTTTTGGCTACTCAGACTTTCCCAAAACACTCTACAAAACACACCAGATGACCACAGCTACCCCCACCCCATCTAAAAAGCCATGCATTATCCCCAATGCACTAAAAAATAATAACCAAGGGAGATGAGGCATACCTGTGGTGTCTAAGCACCATCATCGGGTGTCGCAGAAGTCAGGCCCTCTAGATCAGTGCCCGCAGTGGTCTCAAATACAGAGGCTGCCTCTGCAGTCCTCTCACTAACAATATCAGCTGCTTGAGCAGCATCAACATCAACAACTCCCACAATAGGGTCTAAAGAAGGTACATCCACCTGTCCAGCAACACCGCTAGCTGAACCACCCATGCCAGCGCCATCAACTTCGATATGATGCTTAGCCAGGGATTCTTTTATTGCCTGATCTAACTATTTTCTGGCTTTCTTCTCATCTCTCTCCTCCTTCTTCTTTTGAGATTTTGGGCTAAGAGGTGCATCGTCCGTTCGGACCTGCTTGTCTTTTCTCTTTTTGCTTTCTTTTGTGCTCAGAGGGTTCAGGAGGTAGTTCAGCTTCTTTTTCTGGTTCCTTTGCCACTGCTGTTTCCATGTTCTCCATCTGGAGGTCGGGGTCTACAAAGTCCCATAAGTTGAGCGTAGGCTCCAGAGTAATCCGTGGTAAGACTACTGGGGCCCTTGCCTGAGAAGGTGGGGGGCTCTTCAACTGCTTTACGTCGACCTTAAGCTCTGCTATCTCCCTTTTTAGTTCTGTAAGGTCCACTGCCCCCATTACTTTTAGTTTCTCATCCACCCTATCTTACAGTGCGTTAATCCAGGCATTTACATTGAGAAAAAGTGCTATGGCCCTCTGAATTGATGCATTAACAATCGGCTGGAACTGCTCGACAAATGCCTTCATTTGCCTTTTCAACTTAATAGTCCTTTGGACTGTGTCATCGAAATTTGCCGGATGAAAGGAAAAGATGGATTCAGAATCCTCCTCTGAAGGTATTGCAGAAGTGGGTAGGCCAGCTGTAGAAGTGGATGGACCAGCTGCGATGTGCTTGGACTGGCTACCCTATAGGGTGGGTCTAGCCGTGCGGGACATTGTCACATCTGGAGTTGGTACATGTGCCTCTAGTGTAAGAGCCAGTGGCTCGGAAGCACCACTTAAACCCATCACTCGTGTCTCATCTTTGGACCTCTCCGGATGATGTGTCTTTGTGGCTCGTTTAGCACGATCAACCCCTGCATACTTTGGGACATTTGCTTCTTCACACAATTTACTGATTAGGCAAGGGAATGGGTAGGAAGAACTGATCTTGGTGACTCTGTCCCAGATTTCCTCTGTGATGATTAGCCTAAAATTCAGATTGTACTTTGACATCAGGCTAGCCACTAGGATGGCCCATTCAAGAGTCAGTTGATTATCGGCACCTGTCGGCATAAGACGGAGTCGCACCAGTGCCCACCAAATTTTTGCCTCAAAAGATAGTGAACCTTTATGGATCTGCGGCTTGTCTTGGTCGAGCCACTTTGGTGTCCCAGTCGTCGTCAGGCGCTTTGACAACCACTTTGTCCTTTTCAGTTCATTCTTAACCCGATAGTCATAGTCAAAGGTGTTCGTGGTCGCCACAAACTCAAGCCCAAAGAGAAATCGCTTGATGGTTTTGGCCGAGATGTTGATCGGGACACCTCTTACCGGTACGCTCTCAAGAGCGGGCAAGTATGCAATCTTCTGGACCTTTTTACATAGACCTTCCTGTATGGCCTGATAGTTTGCATAAAACTCTCTCACGAGAGTCGGCTGAAAATCTAAAAGGGGCTTACTAGTCCAGCCCAGCCTGTAGTACTGTAAGTATTCATCCAGCTTGGGGAAATCTTTAAGCTTGAATGGATCTATTCTCCATTCCTCAGCGATGGGTCTTCTTAGATTTCCTCTTGCTGTCACCTCAAGGCCGTAATCAAATATCTTTTTCGACCCTTCGACATTTCATCTAACTCTCTCTCTAGCATGTACCAGTGCTGGGCCAGGGCCAGATAGAGTGGGTGATGGAGTCTCCTTTTCTAGGGTAGTAGTCTTTATATTGGAGTCAACATTACCCTCTTCATCTTTTGCCAAACTGTGATTGAAACCTGAACTATCCTCATCTCTCGACTCATTTCTTGTGCCACTTGAAACTTGGGTAGCCAGTTCTTTCCCGTCATTTGCATGATCACTCTCGGCACTAGACTCAAACGAGCCAGAAGATGATCCTTGATTTTCTTAGAGGTATTACCTCCTTCCTCTTCAGACTGAGGATGAGACACAAGCAGCTTCCTTCTAGTTTTCCAGATGAGGGGGGTGTTGTCTGATTCGCTCTTTTCGGCTTCAGAATCAGTGGGTTGATCCTTTAACCGTGGCTTGATTGAAGTCTCCTTTGCTTTTTAGGCCCCCCCTCACCGTAGTATTATTTTTGGTGCCATTAAGTACCTATAGGTAACCAATGTTAGCAACCAAAACCAAAACTACAGAACCAGAAAAATTTAACACTTGGAAAGTTTTTTAGAAAAATTAGCCTCCACTGGCGTGGGAGGGCCGACGTTCCGTGGCACAGGACATCAGAATGATCTAGTGAAGTTTACAGAAAAATTCTTCCTCCCACGACCCTGTGCCACGGGCGTGGGAGGTCCGACGACCCATGGGGCAGGGCATCAGAGCAATTTGGGTTGGGTTTTTAAGGACAACTGTCCTCCCACGGGCTCCTGCCAAGGGCGTGGGAGGTCCGATGTCCCGTCGGGTTGGGCGTCAGATCTGGCCAGAAACTTTTTCATGTTTTGGACCAGCTCCACGCCCTGACCGATATCCGTCGTGCCTCAGACGTCCCATCTGCTGGCCCGTGGGATCCAATAAGCTACACAAATACTTCTCTCCCTATTTTCTTTTACTTAGCACCATCTCTCTTCACTTCAAACAACAAACAAGCAATAATAAATCAAGTATCTTTATCAAACCACTCCACAACCCTAATTCCTAATTTATACACTTGTATGCATTCACACAGTCACTAAGAAACATTTTTCACAACTATGGTTAGGTTCTAAAAATACTATGAACGAATCCACAACACCAAAACCCATAGTCATTGTTTTCGAACATCAAGTAGGATTGACAAATTATAAGAAGGAATCACTTACTTCTTTAGTTTCCAAAACTCTTGAAATGCGACTTCTTAGTGGTGAGTTGCTTGTGATTTGTGGAGGGTGTATGGGAATGGGAGGGTAGTGATTGTGGGGAGTGATATTAGGGATTTGATTTGGTAGAGGGAGAGAGTATCGAGGAGAAGAGCAAAACTTTGACCTCAATTTGATTGAGATCAAAGCTCAAGAGACGCGGGGAAAAAGGGAGTGGGAGTCCGGGTCGGGTCGTGGTATTTAAAATGATTCTTAAAAATATTGACCCCTTTGACCGACCCAGACGATGGGATGCGCGACACCCATCAGTCAGGCGATGGCCCGTCGACCTGAGAGTCTGAATATGGTTGACCATTTTTTTACCGACCCAGACGATGGGCTACACGACGCCTGTCGGGCAAGAGATGGCCCGTCACGCTTACTTACCTGGACGTTTGGAACTAGCCTCCCACGCCCGTCAGGTACAAGATGGCCCATCATGTGGGATGTGGGAGTGGACCAGTTATTTCTCATCTTTGTGAATGGCTTCACGCCTATTTCCCATTCCCGTCGAAGCCATGATGGCCCATCATGTTGGATGTGGAAATGAGGCAGGCCACTCTTTTTCCACACTTAGCAAAATATTTGGGTTGGATGTCCCAATCCCACGGCGTGGCACCTGCAACGGCCTGTCACAGAGCCCGTGGGATCCCTTTTTACCTGCAGTTCATGCCATTTGGTTTTCATCTCCCTACTTCCTGCAACATCAACACACATTAGCCCATGGGTTGCCTCCCATGCAGCGCTTGATTTAAATTTGCCGCATGACGCAAGTGTTTTGGCTACTCACACTACACCAAAACACTTTACCAAAGCAAAACTACATGAAAATAAATAAAGCAAAGTAAAAGTCCATGGGCTGCCTCCCATGCAACGCCTGATTTAACATCGTGGCATGACGCAGGTTGCTTGATTACTCAAACTTCATCAAGCTCCTCGAGTGGGGCAAATTTATCAAGGCTCCATGATTCAATTGTTTTGAGCTCCTCCGCTGTCCCGAAGTAAGCTTTTATCCGCTGCCCATTCGCCTTGAACCTTTTACCTTCATGGTTTTTGAGTTCAATCGCTCCATGAGGAAATACTTGTTCCACCTTTAATGGTCCAATCCACTTGGACTTCATCTTACCAGGAAATAAGCAAAGTCTAGAATTGAAAAGCAGGACCCAGTCACCCGACTGGAAGTTTCTCTTTTCTATCTTCCGGTCATGATACAATTTCATCCTTTCCTTGTACAATGCTAAACTCTCATATACGTTTAGCCGGAACTCATTCAACTCATTCAGTTGCCTAAGCCACTGCAGTGATGCCTCAGACCAATTTAAGTTCAGCTTCTTTAATGCCCACATGGCCTTATGCTCTAACTCAACCAGAAGATGGCATGCCTTACCAAACACAAGCTGATATGGTGACATACCTATGGGAGTCTTGAAAGCAGTCCAGTATGCCCACAAAGCATCATCTAACTTCCGCGACCAATCCTTTCTATTGGCATTGACAGTCTTGGACAGGATTGACTTTATCTCTCTGTTGGAAACCTCCACTTGCCCACTCGTCTGAGGATGATAAGGGGTTGCAAACCTGTGATTTACTCCATACTTTTCAAGCAAAGCCCAAAACATCTTGTTGCAAAAGTGAGAGCCTCCATCATTAATTATTTCCCTTGGCATAGCAAAACTGGAGAAGATGTTCTTTTTCAAGAATGCTGTGACACACTTGCCTTTATTACTGGGAAGCACAACCGCCTCCATCCACTTAGATACATAGTCCACATCCACCAATGTGTACCGTTTTCCATTGGACATCATAAAAGGACCCATGAAGTCTATACCCCAAACGTCAAATAGCTCAACCACAAGGATGGGATTAAGAGGAAGCTCATGCCTCCTTGATATGCCTCCTTCCCTTTGACATCTGTTTCAAGACTTAGCAAACTCATGGGCGTCATTGTGAATAGTCGGCCAATAGTAGCCGCATTATAAAATCTTGTGCGTAGTCCGGATACCACTATGATGACCCCTAACAGGGGATGAGTGGCACGCTTCTAGTATCTCTATCATCTCAGCTTCAGGCACACATCTCCGGATCATAGTATCAGAACACACACGGAACAAGAATGACTCTTCCCAGAAGTATTTCTTGACGTCGAACATGAACTTTCTTCTTTGATGGACAATCATATCATCAATCACCAAATCATTTGCCAGATAATTGGCAATGTCAGCAAACCATGGGATCAAGTCTTGAGAAATGGATAACACTTGTTCATCAAGAAACCAATCATCAATTTCTTGTGCATCATCAATCTTTAGCATAACCTCTTCCTCTAATCTAGACAAGTGGTCTGCTACCTGATTCTCTGTGCCTTTTCGATTCTTGACCTTAAAATCAAACTCTTGTAGCAGTAACACCCACCTAATCAGTCTAGACTTAGCATCTTTCTTCTCCATGAGGTAACGAAGAGCTGCATGGTCAGTATGCACCACCACCTTGGTGCCAAGCAAGTAAGATCTGAATTTTTCAAATGCAAAGACCACAACAAGCAGCTCTTGTTTAGTTACAGTATAATTCTTTTAAGCCGGGTTAAGTGCTTTGCTAGCGTAGTATATACGATGGAGAATCTTTTTGTGCCTTTAGCCTAGGACTGCTCCTAGGGCCACTCCACTAGCATCACACATAACCTCAAAAGGTTGAGACCAATCAGGGGAAATAATGATAGGAGCCGAGACCAACTTTTCTTTAAGGCACTCGAATGCCTTCAAGCATGCATCATCAAACACAAACTTTACCACCTTCTCCAATAACTTGCACAATGGATTAGCAATTTTGGAGAAGTCCTTGATAAACTTCCTATAGAAACCAGCATGCCCCATAAAACTCTGAATACCCTTCACAGAAACTGGCGGAGGCAATTTTTCAATCACCTCAATCTTTGCTTTGTCAACTTCAATACCCTTCTTGGAGATCCGATGGCCAAGCACTATACCCTATTTTACCATGAAGTGACACTTTTCCCAGTTCAACACTAGGTTACACTCTTCACATTATTTTAGCACACAACTCAGATGATTTAAACAGTCATCAAAAGAGTCACCCACTACCAAAAAGTCATCCATGAATACCTCAATAGTGTCCTCCACCATGTCTGAGAAAATAGACATCACGCAGCGCTAAAATATTGCTGGTTCATTGCATAAATCGAAAGGCATCCTCTTGAAAGCAAACATCCCATATGGACAGGTGAAAGTGGTCTTCTCTTGGTCTTCAGGAGCAACCAAGATCTGATTGTATCCCAAATTACCATCTAGAAAACAATACCATCCTCTACCAGTAAGATGGTCTAACATCTGATCCATGAACGACATCAAAAAATGGTCTTTCTCATTCTAAACATTCAGCTTCCTATAATCTATGCATATGCGCCAGCCCGTGACCGGTCTTATCGGAATCAACTCATTCTTTGCATCTGGGACTACAGTAATCCCACCCTTCTTCGGCACACACTGAATCGGGCTCACCCACTTGCTGTCAGAAATAGGATAAACCACACTTGCATCTAGCCACTTAATGATCTCTTTCTTGATGACCTCTTGCATAGGCTGGTTCAACCTACGATGTTGCTCAATACTCGGAATATAATATGGCGTGAGCCGAATTTTATGTGTACAGATTCCAGGCAGAATCCCAATAATATCTGCGATGGTCCAGCCAATGGCCCTCTTAAACTTCCTCAACACAGAAACCAAAGCTTCAACTTGCCCTTCACCTAAGTCTGTAACAATAATCATTGGCAAAGTCTCATTAGCTCCTAGGAACACATACCGAAGATGAGCTGGAAGTGATTTGAGCTCCAAGACTGGGGGCTCCTCAATAGATGGTCTGGCAGGCAGTGTCTGTCTATTTTTCAAGTCTAAGTAAAACTTGTTTGGAGCATAGCTGTAAGACCCCAAACCTGCGAGTGCTGCTACCATCTCATCATACTCCTCAATGTCGTCTCCATCAAAGTTCATAGTCACAGCTGCTAGTGCTTCAACACCAAGTCTCTCTTCAACTGGCACAATTAGCTGATCCTCATCAACCACATCAATCACAGAAACCACTCGCATATTGTCATGATGCATCATAGACTGGCAGACATTAAAAGTAATGACCTCATCATTTAATCTGAACTTCATCTTCCAGTCTCTAAATCAACAAACGCGCATCCAGTAGAAAGGAATGGTCGCCCCAAGATGATAGGGACTTTTAAATCCACCTCACAGTCAAGAACCACAATATCTGTAGGGAAGATGAAAGTATCAACTTTCACAAGCACATCATAGAGAATCCCTACAGGCCTTTTCACGGTGCGATCTGCCATAAGAAACTGTATTGTAGTCGGTTTAAGGGCTCCTAAGCCCAGCTGTTTAAATACTTCTAATGGCATCAAATTAATACTTGCACCCAAATCACACAACGCCTTAGCAAAGTAGAACACTCCAATCATGCAAGGAATAATAAAAGTTCCCGGATCTTCTTTCTTCTGCACCAAAGAACAAGAAGCTATTGCACTACAGTGGTGCAAATTATTAGCTGGCTCAAAGCTTACCATCCTCTTCCTAGTCACTAGATCCTTCATGAATTTAGCATATCTAGGCATCTGCTCCAATTCTTCAACTAAAGGAATATTGACTGAAAGTTATTTCAGCATGGAGATGAAATTGTGAAATTTGCCGTCCTCAACCTTTTTGATCAATCTCTTTGGGTAAGGTGGAGGAGGCAATGGCATAGGCTTGAGGACCGGTGCAACCTCTTTGCTCTTTTCTTTTGGCTCTGAAGACTTCCTCTCACTTGGCCCTTCACCACTATCTTTTTCCTCAGACTCGACCACGATTTCAGCATCCTCCTTTTAAACTTTAGCTGGCTTATTAACAATTATTGTCATGGGAGGATCAACAGTCTGCTTTCCACTTTGGGTAGTCACCGCCATAACTTATCGGTCGTTCTTCAGATTCTGAATGGTGTCACTTGGGAGAATACTCTTTTGACGCTGATTCATGCTAGTGGAGATCTGGTGCATCTGCGTCTCAAGCTGCTTTATGGAAACAGAATGAGATTCCACTCTCTGACAGATACCAGAAAGTTTAGCTTTCATCTCTTTCATGCTTGCCTCCGTGGAATCAACCTTTTGAAACACCTTGTTAAGCAGATCCCTTATGGTTGGTTTTTCAGGTCCCTTTTATGATTTTTAGGAGGGATATAAAGACCACTTCTATCATTCTTGTTGTTGACACCCAATTTTTACCCTCCACATTACGAATTAATCTTGAGCCTTGTTGAATTTTAAACAATTTTTGAAATAATTGTCTTGTAAAAAGGGGTAAATCATTTTCAAATCAGCTTTATAATAGTTCTGAGTAACACTTTATATTTTTGATATTTAATTATGTGAAATTTATATAAGTTTGCTAAAAGAATTATTTTAGAGCTTAGTGTCATAAAAAAGGTTCTTTTAAAAGATTAAACACTTGATTTTTCTCCAAGTTATTTCAAATGAGAAATTAATTGAATAAATTAATTTTGTAATTGTCAAAGAGGTAATTAAGTGTTAAATTCAATAATTATTTCAATTTGTTTAAGTTAAATGAGCTCAAGAATTGATTGTAATTAGTTCGTCTATATTCCAATGCTAGCCTAATTCCTTAAATCATTTAAATTCTAGCCGAATTTCATCAATTTATTCGTAATTTGGCTACCTCCTTAAACCTAAAGTGGCCATATTTTTGCAAATGTGGCCAAACTTTAAACACCCTTACAACCCTCCCTTATCAGCCGAATTGGGCCAACAGAATTACCCAAAACGCTCAACCCGCCATCCCACTATCATTTCCCTTTTGTTTCACCTGACCCAACACCTTCAGCCCACTCCTTATATTTGCCTGCTGGCCCGACCCTCTCCGGCCCAGCCCCAACTCACCCTTTATACTCTACTTTTCCTTATTCCCCTTCACCTTCAACAGAGAAACCAAACAAACCCCTTTTCCTCATCTTATCTATCAAACCCAGAGAACCCTAAGAGCCGCCACCCTTATACCTTCAAATCTTCATCTCCCCCATAAAAATCACATTCCTGGCACGAAGGTTGTACCACAAAGGTACCAGAAAAAGGGTACGTGGCCTCAATCCTCTCTCCTCTCTATTTTTTCGTCTAACAAATGATGAAAAATAGTACAACCCTAACGTCTAGAAGCTGTAAATGTTGAACCCAGCTTCACCATCCCCAAAACTCATTAAATTCCCAATTTCCGTCCAAATTCCCCGTTAAAGATGTGCTGGCTTCACCCAGAAGCTTCGAGAAGCAATGAGGTGTCACCCTCCTCCGCGAAATCCGTAAAACTTGTACAATTTCATACAAGTTATTGCTGTGAACGTTTATCCAGCTGAGGAATTTGAATTCCTCAGCAAAATCCCCCAAAACCCCCTGGTTTTCCCCTATTTTTCCACCCAAAAATTCCCTATAAATACCCCCTAGCTGCATGAAAAGGAGCTAATTTTGGGGAAATATTGGGGGTTCTGGAGAATAATTTATCTAACCTCACGAAACCAGTAAACACTAAAAATTCAAGTTCTAAAAAGGGTTGGGTCATACTCCGATGGTGGCAAGCTTTTCCGGTGAGGTTCGAAGCCCGAGTTGCTGCCCTAAAAAAGGTAACCTCTTACCCTCTCCCTTTTACTATTTTCGTTTTCATTTTTCTTTTATGATGTTTAAACTGTGATGAAATCTGGTTCTGGTCTTGTTTGCTAGCATTAAACTATGTGTTTAATGTTAGATTAATATTGTGATTATTTTGAGTAGATATATTGTGTTATAAGTGTGGTGTTTCACTGTTTCTGTTGGACTATATTAAAACAGTGAGTATGAGCATAAATTTGATCCTAGATTGTTGTTAAATGATGTTAAATCTGTCTGGCTTTGTTCATAAAAATGTTTTATTTTGAACCTTGTTTGTTCCCCAACCCCTCTTCATAATCATGTTCTTATTGGCTTACCAACTTTGCCTAAACTGATATTTCGTATATGTATTGAGTAAGTGTTGATATGTTTTACTCATGGCTATTTGTGATGATTTTTAAACTTGTTTTCCCTTTCCCTGTATAAACCCCTTGATTTCATTAGCCTGTGTTCGACCTATATGATGATTAAATGCCATAAACTTGAGAATGAATTTGTTGCTAGAATTTAAGGCTGATTTTGTTCATGAAAAGCTTAGTCTTTCTCTTTGTTGAACCTGTTTTCTCCTCTTTACTGTCTTAACTATGTATGAACTGTTAGCCTTACTCTCCTATACTTGGGGGGTGATGCTTAGGTTAGTTTTAAACCTTGATTATATATGGTTTAGTTGGTTCTTAAGTAAACTGTGTAGCATATATATATTTGAGTACAAATATTCATATTTGTTAATTGATTTGAGCATGTTTAACCCCTACCCTATTTACCCTTAGATTTGAACTTGCTTTTAAATGGTTTTTTCTTCCTTTCCCTACTGTTTCTTGCTATGTGGTATCAGTCTACATGTTTGAACTGTAAGTATCATTTAGGATGATGTTTGGGCCATCTTTGAGTCCTGATTTCTTCTCGTAAGTTTGTTGGTTTGATTAAGTATAGCATGAGCACATGTTGCCTATTGGTTTGTTGATGAAAAATGTTCAAACCCCCTTCCTGCTTCCCTTTGTTTAACAGTAATCTTGATTTCCCTCTTCCCTTTCCCTTTTCACTGTTTTGCTAATGCTGAAATGACTAAGTGATGCATATGAAATAGTTAGGTTTTGTTGTTATCTTCTTATGTTTGAATTGGTGTCTAGTAATGCTTGTAGAACATTGTGACCTATTAAAGCTTCAAGACTGCTACGTTTCTTTGTTTGCTATATGAAGATATTATAGGTTTTTAGACCTGTTCAACTCTCATCCCCTTTCCCTCATTCTTCATCTGTTACCCTGTTCCTTTCCCCCCTTCTCTTGAAATAATTTTAGCATACTAGATGGTTGTTGTGTCATTAGAATTTGTTTAGTTCTAAGGTTTTAAGAATCTGAACTCCATGATTGTTGTGTGTGTAAGTTATGTCATGGAAGAGAACTAAAGGTAAGGCATGCGTCCTTGTGACATGTTCCTCACCCCTGTAGGTTCCTATGATTCATCTTCATCAAGATGACCACTTCCCTGTTTGCTTTACATGTTACCTGTATGGACCATGAGATGATTTCGGCCTATATCATGTTAATAGCTCTCTCACATACCCCTCCTTTGTGTTCTTGAGTGATTACCTATTAGTTATACTAGCAATCAGTGTTAAATACCTGTCCAGCCTTCTTGATTTGTCAGTGATTAATATGTGATTTCTAAATTAGGTTCTTTAAATAGTCCTTTTGCTTAAATTATCTGGAATCTGCCATCTATGTTTAAATTTAAGTGTTGAAAGTAACTAGATATGATCAAAAGTGATGAATATGTGCCTTATGTCTATGCGATACCATTTTTGTGCATCTGAGTATATATGTTTTGCTTGAACAAATTCCTCCCCCCCTTATGATTTCTGGAGAATAATTAGCCTCTATAAGTGTTTGAAAATGCCTAAGTCTTATAAAGTATATGTCTTAATGCTAAATTAGTGATTCTATTGTATGAGTGTCCCTGTTTCATGTGCTTAGTTTGGTATAAAAATCCGCGTATATTTCTCTTAAGTGTGAAATCGACATTGTTTAAATTACTATTTTTTCTTAATCTGGTTAAAATATATACTAATATTTATTTATTTTACTTTTTTTTCTATGTGTGAAATCCAGTGGAGTCCAATTGGACTACCAAAAGTCCCTTTGCATTTTCCAGTTGGGCTTAAGCCCAACACTACTTGATGGTCCGGCATGAGCAAGCCCAAAAGGGCTAAAATTGTTTAAGTCAGCCTCAGCAGCAACAGTGGAGAAATGGGCCAAGCCCAATGGAGATGATTAGCAAAAGTCCAAATGGACTGAACAAAGTGAAATGGTCCAAGCCCATAAAATTCAGTAGCAGCAGTAGCCCATAGGGCTGAAAAACTAAAGAATTGGACTAAGTCCAAATCAGAAATCGGCGGTGGTCCTAAAGAGGGCCCACACACTAGTATTAGGACAGGATTAACATATTTTAATTATGTCTTCTTACTTAGTTGATTAGTTTAATTGTATAATTTGGACCGACTTGGTAAAACTTAGCTAAACTATCTCCAAATGAAATCGAAATTTCTGTTTGAACGTTTTTTATGTTAATTACTGTTGTTCTTTAAATGTCAACTCTGGTTTCCCTATGTATAAAAATAAACTCTTCCATATATTGTCTTTATAAAATCAATCTTCTTTATAAAAATAAGATGTTTTATAAACCAATTCCGTTTTCAAAAGTTAGTCAACAAGTTAGTTTTTCAAACAAGCCTGGGCAACCGCGAGTTAGCGGATACTCTTGGCGCCTTAACACCCTTCCAAGAATATTAACTTGAACCCTTACCCTTAATCTCTTAATTTTTAAAGTCTTTATCTGTTTTGGGATTTTAAAAATTCTTATAAGTTTTTTCTTGGTTTTTACTTTATAAAAACTAAGTGGCGACTCTTGCTTTTAATTGAAAACGTTTCAGAAACTTTAATTATATTTTCAAAATGAATCTTTCAACAAACAAAGCCATGTTTTTCCGTCCTTGCCTGAAAAGGATCAAAACAGAAATGGCGACTCCGCTGGGTATAATTCAACTAGGTTCTAACCTTATTGTTTGAAACTAACTTGTTTGACTAACTATTCGGAAATTGTAATAATTGTAACTTTATTGCTTTCCTTAAATTGTTTACTTTTTCTGCGATTAGAAACTGTTCATGGCATTTTCCGCCTCTCTTGGCAAAGCATTAGAATGCATTACGGGTAAAAAGGTAATTACGCAAATCTTTGCAGTCTTTCTTAACAAAACAAATAATTTTCGAAACAGACGAGTAAAGTAGTTGACCCGCGGTCGGTTAATGGTCACTTTTTGTTTCAAGCTTGGGTTGTCCGCCCGGGTTCCAGGTCAATTTCAAAACCTATTCTAGAAACTCAGGATAGAGCGAAACCAAATCCCGAAAATAGGCATTAGCCTAGGATGTCGTAATATCCAAGGGATATTAAGTCCATTAGTAAACTACCAAAACATGTCAACGGGTTTCTGACCCAACGACATAGCATCCAACTACGTGTTGTTTGAAAGACGTATGTGTTGTAACCGGACTATTGTCCTGGAGTGGGGCCTAACAGGTTACTCTGTTTTGTAGGATGTCAAAATTCCTCAAGTTTGAAATGGTAAAAGAGGCGCCTCTCCTCCTCCGAATGTGGTGGATAAATCTGGGTCCTAACCGTCAGAGGACAGTCCGCCAGTAAAAAGGAAGAAGATCGATGCACTATAGCAGGGTTGACTCAGGAACTCGAAGATATGAGAATGGGAATAGCCCAGCTTGATTAAAAAATGACCAGGAAAGCCTTAGAGGCCGGGGCATTACCTATGCATGTACAAGTGGTGAAACTCCAGGGTGACATGTGGTTGAGCCAATTCGAGCTTAGGAGCATTGCCGGAGCATCCAAGAGGAGCAGGACCGAGGAAGGACCTTCCACGTCATATCTTTAGTATCTTCGCCCCTGCGTGGGTTTTATTTCCATGCATGTCTTTACTTTACCTAAATTCTCCCCTGCGTGGGCATGACTTTTGTGCAAATATCCTTTCCCCTAAAATGTATCCCCCTTTCGGCTAGCATTTGTATCCCTTTAAAAAAGGGAAGTTTTCCATATATATATACATGCTATTTTAGGGGGAAATAGAATGGTTCAAATACGTCATATACGTCTTTCAAACTCGCTAGCCCTAACCTTGGCATAAAAAGGTCACTCAGTTAGGACGCGATATTAGCATGATATTATTGTGATATAAACTGTTTTATGTGCTATGTGTGTTGCTTGAATCAAGGAAAATTGGTCCGGTCCATGCTGAAATTTTCTAGAACACCGTAGGCAAAAATATAAGCCCACTATGTAAAGTTCGACCAAAATACTCCAAGTCTTCCAAGTTTCTCCGAAAATCCTAAAGCCTTTAAAAAACTTCCTAAAAAATCTCTGTTCTTTCAGGAAAGGTTGAAATGGAGGCCGTGACTATGCGAGAGAGAATGCTAAGGATACGAGAGGAAATGGAGGAGGTCCAGAGAAAACATGAGAGAGTCGATCAACTTATGGAAATTACCTTAGCTCGGTCCAAGGAAGTGGAAGAGCAAACTGCCAAGGCTAAAGAAAGGATTGCTGCGATTGACCAAATACTGGGAAAAACCGAGACTAAGACTGAACCAGACCTTGAACTAGAACTCAAAGAATTGCTCCTAAAGATTGAGGATGTCACTGGAGGATTGGAACAAGTCAACAAAGGAAAGGAAAGAGTAACTGAAGAACCCGAAGACAATGAGCAAGTGCCCATGGAGACCACTACTGAAGGGGCCCAACTCTTTGACACGAGAGTCCTCCACTAGACCAAGGTCAAGGGTGATGCTATTTGGCCTTATAGATTCAAGCCAGGAGGGAAGCCCATCACCCTCAAAGTTCACTTCCGTGAATATACCAAAAATCCAAAGGTGATTCTCTGTTCAGAAATTTACGAGACCCTGAAAGCTATGGGGGTCCTGCATCCTGACCAATCTGAGGGATTCAGATGTCACCCTCATAATGAGCACAAAGAATGTGCCTATCATCCACGTCGCAGAGGACACAATACCAATGAATGCAATGCCCTAAGAGCCCAGATTTACCACATGATCACTAACGGCCAGATAAGCCATCTATGGCCCCCCCGAACCATCCTTGCTTGTGACCAAGTTGGCTATGACATGCCCATCACTAAGGAAATGACGATTCATCTCTATGATTTCACTGTCTTCCAGGACACTTACTATGAAATCTATACTAAGCTAGTCCAAACCAGGATCCTGGAGCCCGTGGAAACGAGACCAGGGAAGATGCCCAGGGCTTGGCGTCAGGGGAAAGAAGTTTGCCTCTACCACAAAGGGGTCAGAGGCCATGATATCAAGACTTGTTGCTACTTTCGGGTCGATTTGGAATACCTCATTGACATGGGAAAAATCGAGCTGGAGTTTCCCCCTTATCATCCTTGAAGAAAAAATCGAGAAGAGTCTAGCAGATCCCATCATCCAGAGCTGAAAGTAGCAAAAGTAGCAGAGTTTTAGCATTCAGTTTCTTTGTTTTTATTTTTCGATGTCGTCTTTTACTTTCCCCTTGTATTTAGAATAGTGGATGAAATGAAATAAGACAACTTATCTATCACAAGTTCAAACTACGTAGGGCCTGAATTCTCCTTCAAGAGATACGTAGGCAACCTTCAAGGCCAAGCCCAGGTCTTAAAGAAATTGTCATTTCTCCACATCGATGAAGACGACGAAGAGTTCAGGAGAACAATAGGCAGAGATGTTACAAGATCAACAAAATCAACCTTTCCTGACAAAACCTATTAATCCCAAATTAACGAACAAAATCCTGTCCTTTGAAACGATTGAGTCAAAACCACCTGTGGACCAATTTGCCTTGACGAAAAGCAACTTTTATGTGTTTAAAGTAATTCCTATGTGTTTATTTCTCGCCATATATCTTGTATTATTTTTCACTAACAAAAAACTAACATAGCGGCTTTTGAGTTGTTTTTCATTTCAACAGATAAAAGAAACCGGTATGTGTTGACAAAAACTGGCTGAACACTCTTACTTCACTCGCTCGAAAGCACACTTAGATCCGTCCTCTGACCCTCACTTGTCTGCAGAAAGAATGACTGATAGTGAGGAAGAAAATGCCCTGGCTATAAGGGACAACGTTATAGCTGAATAGAATTAAATGATCGCAGAGCTTGCGAAGAAGTTAGAAAAGATGCAGGAAGAAGTGCAAAAGGCGAAAGACATGGCTAGCTTGCCAATCGCTTCCAATACTCCTGCTTTGGGAGATTCTCAGCCCCCTCCTCAAAACCCTCCACTCAATTCTCCACAAATCGGAAATCAACCAAAAGACATCCCCTCCTCTTTCATTCCCAGGCCTTCAAACTAACCTGTCCCCAATAACCCCTCCCTCGTCAGGTCCCTGTACCATACCCATACTCCCCCTGTTCAACATACTAACCAGAACAACAATCCAGGTGCCTATTTCACACAAAACCCTCCAAACCTCCAGAATACTCCACAAAACACCTACAACTCCCAAAACAACCATCCTAATGCCACCAACATAGTTAACCCATATAATTTTACCCCCACATACCCAAATACTATTCCACATGTCTAGCCCCCACCCGCACAGAACATACCTCCCACTTTCCATGCCATAACAGAACCATACCCCATCCTCCAGGAGAACCCTGAGCTAGATCATTATGAAGAGAAAGAAAGAGAGCTGAAGGCTACGGAAATGAAATGCGACCTCGATATGGCACAAATAAGAGAAGAAATGGCCCCTGCGCAAGGATGACATGCACAAATCGAGAAATAGACCAGATTCGAGAGTTACAGAGTTCGCCTTACGAGAAAGGCTACCACTATGACGATCTCTGCACACCCTGAGATGAACCTGCCAGAAGGTTTCAAAATTCCAAAATTTAAAATCTTCAATGGTGTTGGGAGTCCCGAAGCCCATCTAAGGAGTTACTGTGATCAGGTGGTCAGTGCCCGAAGAAACGACGCCCTGGTAATGAGACTCTTTAGCCGAAGTCTGAATGGAGAGGCACTGGAATAGTTCGCCTCCCAAGAATTGAAGAAGTGGTTCAAGTGGAGCGATCTCGCCTGAGATTTTGCCCAGAGATTTGCGTATAACATAGAAGTCATCCCAGATCGATATTCCTTCGGACGCATCAGGCAAAAGTCAAATGCAGATTTCAAAGATTATGCTTACCAGTGGAGAAAAGAGGCCGCGAGAGTCCTGCCTCCTAGGACCGAAGAAGAAATAAGCGTGGTGTTTATGCGCGCTCAGGAGTCGGAAGTTTTTGATAAGATGAAATCAGCGGTAAAGACCCAGTTTGCCGACTTAGTCAAAATTGGAGAGATTGTGAAAGAAGGGCTCCACAGTGGAAAAATCGCCAAAACCCCAGTTTCTTCAGGGCCTACCGGATGCCCAAAGAAAAGGAGAGAGGAGGTATCTTCGATATCTTTCAATCCTAGTCCAAAACCACATAAACCCTTCGGAGCTGGTTACAAGAAGACACTTGTTCTAACATCCCCTCCTCCAGTTTGACAAAACCCTGAACCAATCTTCTATACTCAGCCAATCTACCAAAATCCCGTGCCAAATGTGCAGCCCATCTACCAAACTCCAGTCCCAAATATACAATCCACGTACCAAGCACCTCCCCAGAATTTTCCAGTATACCAAAGAGCTCTTGAAAACCAGAACAACTACCGGGTTCCTCCTCCCGCTAACCCCGATCTCCCTAGACCAAATTGGGAAAAGAAAGTTCCTCGAACTTTCACTCAATTAGCCGAGACCCGAACTTAGTTATATGAAAGACTGAAGGCCACTGGATTAGTTCAGCCCATTCAGCATAAACCAGGTAAAGTCAACTCTTTTTTCTACAAAGCTGATCGGCATTGAGCTTATCACTCTGGAGGCGCCGGACATAGCACAGAGGATTGCATCAATCTGAAACACATGATTCAAGATTTGATCGATCAGAAGGTAGTCACCTTACAGGCAGCACCGCCAAATGTTAATAACAACCCACTTCTGAATCACGGAAGAGCCACTATAAACCTGATCGAAATAGAGGAAGAATGGTTTGCAAGCAAGTCCATAGTGCCAGCGAGGCCCAGAAATCCTGAGGAACTAGAATGGTCTGTAGCTATTTTGAGCATCATAGAGAAGCCACAATTTGCTGTGTTGGTGCCGGCTGAAAAAGAGTTCGTAATTGAAGCCACCGCAACTCACGGCATGACAAGATATGGGAGATGTTATGTCCCCGATAATCTGGCAGATGATGCTCACAAGAAGAGTCTGCAGAAAAGGCTAATCACTGAAGGCGAAGCAGAAGAGTTTTGGAGAAGAATGCAGCCAAAAGAGTACTCGATTGTGAAGCACTTGGAAAAGACCCCGACTTAAATTTCTATTTGGGCATTGCTCATGAGTTCCCTGTACCACAGACAGGCGTTAATCAAGGTTCTAAATGAAGCTTACGTGCCCACGGGTACTACTGCAGTAAACTTGACTGCCATGGTAAGCCAAGTCCTAGAAAGCCACCGCATCTATTTCAGTGATGATGAGTTGCCTTTTGAAGGCGTGACGCACAACAAGGCTCTAGATATCACTATTCAGAGTCAAGAAAAGGTTGTGAACAGGGTACTGATCGATGATGGATCATGATTGAACATTTGTCCATTGTCAACACTGACACAGTTGGAATACGATTTGGGAAAGATCCGTCAAAGCAGGGTCAATGTGAGGGCCTTCGACGGAGAATAGAGAGATACCCTTGGAGAAGTCAACCTATACATCCAGATGGGACCCACTGAATTTCGAACAGAGTTACAGGTCATGGATATTACCACTAGCTACAATTTTCTTTTGGGACGTCCATGTATCCACGAAGCTGGGGCCATTCCATCAACCTTGCACCAAATGGTGAAGTTCTTTTGAGAAGGGCATGAAGTGGTAATCCATGGAGAGGGAAGCCACCTGAGTCACCCAAACGACTATGTCCCCACAATCGAAGAGGTCCCTAGAGGGAGTGACTTCTCCACGGTGGAAATTGTAAATGCCACAGAAGAGGACCTGGCTCCTCAAATTCCTATGCCTCCCATTTATAAGATGCTTGCGACCACAATGCTGAGGTGTGGTTATGAACCAGGCTCGGGGCTAGGAAGGAACTCTAACGGTCGAATCGAACCTTTAAGTATCCCTAGACAGTTGAGTAAGCACGGATTAGGGTATGTGATCCAAGATGGTGAAGCCAGCAACAAAGAAAAGAAGAGGTCAGGACTGCCCAAGCCTTTTACTCATTTGTATTAATCATTCCCGGTACGCATCAGTCCCCCAAGCGATGGGTTGGAGGATGGAATAGGGGATCTGTTTGAGGAGTGTGATGCTATCGCGGAAGAAGCTCCCAAAACAACCACAATAGAAACCTCAAACCTGGCGAGGAGTTGCAAAACTGGGTCGCCACTCCCTTGGCTACTCTCCACTTGGCTGGTAATAATAAGTTAAAACCTTCCATATATCATGTCATGTCAAGGGCTTAATAAACAAACTGAGCTAGGTGACGATGATTTCGAGGAATATAATGAAGAAACTATGGTTCCCGAAGACTTGACAGAGGAATTAAAAGACTTTGAGAACCGAGAAAAGCCTAATCTAGAGGAAACTGAGACGGTCAATCTAGGAGACGACCAAGAAGTCAAAGAAACCAGAATCAGTGTCCATTTGACAGAAACACAGAAAAGAGAACTTATCATATTGCTCCAAGAATACATCGACCTATTTGCTTGGGCCTACATCGATATGCCAGGGCTAAGCACATACATAGTCTCCCACAAGCTGCCTATTAATACAGGGTTTGATCCCATCAAGCAGAAGATTCGAAAGTTCAAGCCAGATCTAAGTCTGAAGATCAAGGAAGAAGTTACCAAACATATTCAGTCTGGAGTGGTAGGGGTTACAAAGTATCCGACCCAGTTGGCCAATATCATCCCAGTTCCTAAGAAAGATGGGAAGATCAGAATCTGTGTTGATTATCGAGACCTGAACAGGGCCAGTCCCAAAGACAACTTCCTATTTCCCAATATCCATATCTTTATCGATAATTGCGCGAAGCACAAAATACAGTCATTCGTGGATTGTTTTGCTGGATACCATCAGATCTTAATGGATGAAGAAGATGCAGAGAAAACAGCCTTTATCACCCCCTGGGGTATCTACCATTACCGAGTGATGCCATTTGGTCTCAAAAATGTGGGTGCTACTTATATGCGAGCCATGACAACCATTTTTCACGACGTGATTCATAAAGAAATTGAGGTATACGTGGATGATGTGATTGTCAAATCCCGCGAGAGTTCGAATCACTTGACCCATTTGAGGATATTTTTTGACCGCCTGCGAAAATACAACCTAAAGCTGAATCCCGCAAAGTGTGCTTTAAGGGTGCCAGCTGGCAAATTATTGGGTTTTATAGTCAGCAGAAGGGGCATCGAGCTCGACCCTTCGAAGATCAAAGCAACTTAGGAGTTTCCTCCCCCGATGACCAAGAAATAGGTCATGAGTTTCCTGGGAAGGTTGAATTATATTAGTCGATTCATAGCTCAATCAACGATTATTTGGGAACCCGTTTTCAAGTTATTAAAGAAAGATGCGCCGACTGGTTGGACCAAGGAGTGCCAACAAGCTTTTGATCATATCAAGGACTACTTGTCCAGTCCTTTGATATTGGTTCCTCCAAGAGAAGGGAGCCCATTATTACTGTATCTATCGGTTTCAGAAAATTCCTTCGAATGCATCCTGGGACAACATGATGAAACCGAAAAGAAAGAACGAGCGATTTATTATCTGAGTAAAAAGTTCACTCCGTGTGAGGGTCGTTATACTTTGTTAGAAAAGACTTGTTGTGCTTTGACTTGGGTCGCTCAGAAGTTGAGACATTATTTGTCGTCCTATACGACATATATCATTTCCAGAATGGACCCCCTGAAGTACATATTCCAAAAGGCCATGCCTACGGGGAAATTGGCCAAATGGCAAATGTTGCTATGTGAGTTCGACATCGTATATGCAACTCAAAAAGCAATCAAGGGACAGGCCTTAGCAGATCATTTAGCAGAAAATCCGGTTGATGAAGATTATGAACCGCTCCAAACTTACTTCCCCGATGAAGAGATTCTGTTCATAGGTGAGGATATTGCTGAGTCATACCCCAGTTGGAGATTGTTCTTCGACGGAGTGGTCAACTTCAAAGGTTCGGGCATTGGAGCAGTCTTGGTATCAGAAACTGGTCAGCACTATCCGGTGATAGCCAAACTCTGTTTCCCGTGCACTAACAACATGGCCGAGTACGAAGCTTGTATTCTCGGTATCCAACTAGCTATTGATATGAATGTCTGGGAACTTTTGGTCATAGGTGATTCCGATTTGATAATTCACTAAGTTCAAGGTGAATGGGCTGTGAAGAACCTCAAGATCATGTCGTATGTGAAAATGGTTCAAAGTTTGTGCAAGAGATTCAGGAAGATCGAATTCAAGCATACACCAAGGATTCAGAATTAGTTTGCCGATGCTTTGGAAACCATATCCTCCATGATTCAACATCTCGATCAGAATTAAATCGATCCGTTGATAATAGATCTCAAAGAACAACCTGCGCACTGTGCGCAAGTCAAAGCAGAATTAGATGGAAAACCATGGTTTTATGATATCAAGAGGTATCTAGAAGTTGGAGTCTATCTCGAAGATGTGACCGCCAACCAAAAGAAAACCATTCGTCGAATGGCCAACAACTTTTTCCTAAATGGAGAAATCCTGTATAGGAGGACTCTGACCTTGGATTCTTAAGATGCGTTGATTCGGTTGAAGCCACAAGACTATTGGAAGAGGTACACACTGAAGTGCATGGTCCCCACATGAATGGGTTCACCCTAGCCAAGAAGATTTTGCAAACTGGATACTTTTGGATGACCATGGAAAATGACTGTAGCAAGTTCATACAAAAATGTCAAAAGTGCCAGATCCCTGAGTCAATTATTATCGACAACGGAACAAATCTGAACAACCATTTGATGAAAGAAATATTTGTGCAATTCAAGATCACTCACCGTAATTCAATCGCATACCGGCCACAAATGAATGGAGTTGTGGAAGCCGCCAACAAGAATATCAAGAAAATCTTGAGAAAAATGGTCGACCATCACCGATCTTGGCACGAGATGTTGCCTTATGCTTTATTGGGATACCGAACGACCGTCAGGACTTTGACCGGGGTGACCCCTTATATATTGGTGCATGGGTCAGAAGCAGTGATACCTGCGGAAGTTGAAATACCATCTCTTAGGATCATTCGAGAAGCCAGACTGAACAATGAGGAATGGGTTCGTGCCCGTCACGAGCAACTCATGTTGATTGATGAGAAAAGGATGAGTGCGTATGCCATGGTCAGTTGTACCAGCAAAGAATGATTCGTGCATTCAACAAAAGAGTGAGAGATCGCATGTTTGCCGTAGGACAACTGGTTCTCAAGCGCATTTTTCCCCACCAGGAGGAATACAAAGGAAAGTTTGCACCCAATTGGCAAGGCCCATATGTCATCCAAAAAGTGTTATCCGGAGGAGCTCTGATCCTATCCGAAATGGATGGTCAAGTGTGGACCAAACCGATCAATTCCGATGTTGTGAAGAGATACTTTGTTTAGGGATAGTTTTCCTTTAATTTCATTTCCCTGTAATCACATTTCCTGATTGTAATCATTTTATGCTTTGTAATAGCTTAAAACATCCCTATACTCTTGAACAAACTACGTTTGACCAGAATTCTCAAGAATGAGATACGTAGGCAGCCTGTGTTGGCCTCGGTCAACCCCTTAGGAAAATCTATCTTTCCCCGTACGAACTACGTTGACCTAAATTCTCAAGAATGAGATACGTAGGCGGACTTTGTCGGCCTCGGTCATCCCTTTAATTATTTCCAATAATCTCCCACTATAAGTGTGGGAACTATATTTGACCTGATTCCTGCCTCAACGGGATATGTAGGTGCCACAACGGTTCAGTCATATTACCCCAGGAAATGGAAACTGGGGCAGAATTTTTGAGAATGGAATCTCAAAAATTCAGAAGATGAAGGTCATTGCCAACAAGACAAGAGGATGCTTGTAGATACGCAAATGCCACAATGGTTCATCCGTATCGCCCAGGAAATGGAAACTGGGGAAGAAATTTTGAGAAAGGAATCTCAAAAATTCAGAAGACGAAGAGCATTAGACTCCGAAGAGTTCCCCAGCAAGAATGCAGAGTATGCCAAAGAGCAACGAAAGCAGATACCGAGAAAGAATCTCGCGATCCCCACAGAGTCTCAAGTCTCTTGTCGGAAGGAATAAAATCCGCTAAGAAACCTTTAACTGGGTAGAAATTTTGAGAAGGTTCCCAAAATTTCCGCCAAGCTTTATTCAAGAGTCCAACATTAAGCTCCGAGGAATTCCCCAGCACCGAGAGATCAGAGTCTACTTCAAAGAAATCCCCAGTCCTATATGGATTAATCCCCGACTGTGATAGATTTCTTGAAAATCATCTTTCAAGTTCCCCAGCTAGGACGACGAAGGACCTCCGTAGTCCGCCAACAATATGTCAAAAATGTCAAGACCTCGAGTAAAGGACGTTCGTTGAACTAGTACATGACATGACAGGCAGAGACATTTCCAAATCATCTCCTTTTTAAAAACCCTTGGTTTTCTAAAGAGCTTGTTTGAAAAATATTTACAAAGATTAGTTTTACTCCTTTAATGTGATTTTGTCTTATGTCTACTTTGGTCCGGGGAGAGTCGAGGGTGACAAGTACTCGAGATTGAAAAGCATACGGAGAAGACAGAACCAGGAGCAGAAGATCGAAGGAGGTGAACACACGCCAATTTTGACAAAACTAACAATTTTTCTGTGGATGCAGGTTGTCCCCAAAGTATATTAGAAAGCGGTCCTGCGTTATCCGACGCATTCAAAGAAATGAAACGAGACCAGATGCTTTAAAATTTTTCGAGAAAAGCCCAAAACAACAGGAAGAGGCCAAAGAGGAAAAAGCCCCTAAAGCGGATGAATTTTCTAGTAGTTCACATAAACTACCATATAAAGAGAACTCGACAACATTCGTAAGTCCCCAAAAGAGATCAGGACATCTCGGTCAGCTTCAAAATTGGGGGCACCAAACAAAGAGCAACAACACTCCCCACCAATTCCTAGCAAGATAGGGATCATCCCGAACAGACAATGTCCAAAAAATGGTATTCATGGATGTCCCTGAAAGCAGGCACGTCCATTTCGCTCGCATTTTTAAAGTTATTTTGATCAGCTTCATAGATGCTGTCTTTAAAGTCTTTCAAATCTTGACTGTAGTCGCTGATAAAAGTGACACTGTTCTGCTAACCATTTGCCTTGAGCGTAGGTACCCACAAAGGAGTCGACATTAAGGCCAAAAGTGATGTTTTTATGGCTTCCCTATGGGACATTACATCATGCTACATGGCATTGCATTTTGCATTCACGTTGCATCATGCTGCATGGCATCATATTTTTGCATTCACATTTGTATCATGCTGCACTGCATCATATTGCATCATGCTGTATTGCATCACATTGCACCATATTGCATCACCTGTCATAGCATTGTGTCGCATCATATTATGACATATCTCATTGCATCATATTATATTATGTTGCATCATATTGTATGGCATCATATCGCATGAGCATGCCAAGAGGGCCATTCATATTTGCATACCGAGAGGACCGTGCCGAGAGGGCCATTCATATTTCCATGTCAAGAGGACCATGTCGAGAGGGACATTCATATTTCCATGTCAAGAGGACTATGCCAAGAGGGCCATTCATATTTCCATGTCAAGAGGACCATGCCAAGAGGGCCATGTCAAGAGGACCATGCCAAGAGGGCCATTCATATTTGCATGCCGAGAGGGCCATTCATATTTCCATGTCAAGAGGACCTTGCCAAGAAGGCCATTCATATTTGTATGTCAAGAAGACCATCATCATCATATATCATAGACACACATCCCCTGCGAAGATTATGTCCCTCTGCCAGCTGGCTTCAAAGAGGATGACATTCATTAGGCGTCCCCAAGTCGCACTAGCTGTGCGGGATCGACCTCAACATGCTTATATCCAAAATTACGTGAGACAAAAGGGTCTGACATTGAGGATACCATTATCATTATCCTCATTCATTATACCAAATCTGGCATGCAGCATGCTTATATCCAAAATTACGTGAGGCAAAAGAGTCTGACGCTGAGGATATCATTATCATTTATTATGCCAAGTCTGGCATCTGGTATATTTATGTCCCATATTGCGTAAGTCGGAGGAGTCTAACGTCAAGGATATTTTATGCACCTTTATTCGAAAGCATCAATCACCGAAAGATGCTGTTATATACCACCTGTCGTCAAGGTTCGAAGCATATTATCTGACAGATATCTGTAAGTCGTCTCTGCCCAAATGGAACAATAAATCATATTTTCCAACATTTGAAGGTCAAAAGTCATCTATAAGTCACAACGATATCCGAAATCGGATAGTGTGCAAGATTTCACGAAATTTGACAGAACTAAGAGTTGTCTGTAAGACGCAATGATATCTAAAACCGGATAGTGTGCAAGACCCCCTGAAGATTGACAGTTCAAAGGTAACGCATAAGTTGCAACGATATACGAAATTGGATAAAGTGCAAGACTACCAAAAATGGATGGTCCAAGGGTTATCTATAAGCCACGACATATCCACGTTGATATTGCGCAGGATTACCCAAAGACTAATAATTCGAGGGAAATCTATAAGTCACGTCACGTCCAAGATCAGATAAAAGTACAGGATTACCCAAAAACTGGCGATTCGAAGGATATCTATAAGCCACCTCTATCCAAAGTCGGATAATGTGCAAGATTACTCAAAAGCTGGCAAATGAAAGGCATCTGTAAGCCGCCTCTATCCAAAGTCGGATAATGTGCAAGATTACTCGAAAGCTGGCAAATTAAAGGCATCTGGAAGCCGCCTCTATCCAAAGTCAGATGATGTGATAGATTACCCAAAGCCTGACAATCCAAGGAGTGTCTGTTAATAATGTCGATGCGGAAGATACGCAAGATCTACCCCAAAGACATATGCAAAAGACCACCGCCAAAAGCCAAGAAGGCTATCGCATTCAAGAGAATGCCCTTAAACAATCAAGAAGGCCGTAATCATTCAAAAATTACTACACAAGCAATATTATCTGATAGCCAAGAAGGCTATCACGTTTGACTGTCATGGAAGCGGCCATTTCTTAAAATAGAGACAGGAAAGGACGTTATCTTCCTCAAGAAACAACAGATAAAGGAAAATGAGGTCCGAAGCTATCTCTCCTTGCTAAATTCTATTACTACTAACCATTTGGTTTTGAGATATTGTCGAGAGCATCCGAGAAGGATGAAATTCTCCAAAAGCAAAACCACAGGTGCGAACTACACTAAAAAGGATGCATCACAACGTGAAACTTTTTCTTAGCAACAACTTGTAACACAGCCCAGAGAGGGACGTCAAACTCTTTAGATGCGAACTGAGGAACAACTCACCACCACCATCAAACCACACCCCTATCAGAAGGCATATGGGTATTTCCTATCTTTGGGTCTTGGTTCCGCATCCAGGGTATTTTCTGAACCCGCATTGGAAGCAATATTCTTTCCTTTCAAATCTGAGTGGTGATACACCTCGAGCTTTGGAAATTATGTATAGGAAAATCTTACTTATGGGTGTGAAGTGCACCACATTCATAGTTGAAAGGTTAAAAGCCTCTTTTCTATAGCTCAACTTATTCGTCACTCATCCTGAGCCAAAGGTCGTCTTAACATAAAGATTACCTTTTCCACCGATTGAGTCAAACTACAAGCAGCCTGATTCCCTGAGTCCTGGGATATGTAGGCGGGCTCTATGATGAAAACTCGGCTGCATTCCTAACTCCCCCCAATCCTCCTACTCCCCAGCTTTCCGATCTCTCCGTACTCTGAAACTGGGAAAGTTTGGAATTCCTCAAAAATCATGCGTAAAATCAAGCATCTTGAACTACAAGTGGCCTGAGTTCTCATGTAACCTGAGATATGTAGGAAACTCCATGCCAGAGTTTGGCCATAACTCCTTAAAGTTCGTGCTAGAACAAATCGCTTCCTGAAGATGGACCTGTGATCGGATAAAATTGGGAACGTCAATTCCCTTTGCCCAGGGTTCATTACACTCACCCTACCCAAAGGGAGGGGCAACTATTGACACCCAATTTTTACCCTCCGTATTACGAATTAATCTTGAGCCTTGTTGAATTTTAAATAATTTTTGAAATAATTGTCTTGTAAAAAGGGGTAAATCATTTTCAAATCAGCTTTATAATAGTTCTGCGTAACAATTTATATTTTTGATATTTAATTATGTGAAATTTATATAAGTTTACTAAAAGAACTATTTTAGAGCTTAGTGTCATAAAAAAGGTCCTTTTAAAAGATTAAACAGTTGATTTTTCTCCAAGTTATTTCAAATGAGAAATTAATTGAATAAATTAATTTCGTAATTGTTAAAGAGGTAATTAAGTGTTAAATTCAATAATTATTTCAATTTATTTAAGTTAAATGAGCTCAAGAATTGATTGTAATTAGTTCGTCTATATTCCAATGCTAGCCTAATTCCTTAAATCATTTAAATTCTAGCCGAATTTCATCAATTTATTCGAATTTGGCTACCTCCTTAAGCCTAAAGTGGCCACATTTTTGTAAATGTGGCCAAACTTTAAATACCCTTACAACCCTCCCTCATCAGCCGAATTGGGCCAACAGAATTACCCAAAATGCTCAACCCGCCATCCCACTATCATTTCCCTTTTGTTTCACCTGACCCAACACCTTCAGCCCACTCCTTATATTTGCCTGCTGACCCGACCCACTCTGGCCCAGCCCCAACTCACCCCTTATACTCTACTTTCCCTTATTCCCCTTCACCTTCAACAGAGAAACCAAACAAACCCCTTTTCTCATCTTCTCTCTCAAACCTAGAGAACCCTAAGCGCCGCCACCCTTATCCCTTCAAATCTTCATCTCCCCCATATAAATCACGTGCCCGGCATAAAGATTGTACCACGAAGGTACCAGAAAAGGGGTACATGGCCACGAAGGTACCCAGCTTCACCATCCCCAAAACGCGTTAAAATTCCCAATTTCCATCCAAATTCCCCGTTAAAGATGTGCTGGCTTCACCCAGAAGCTTCGAGAAGCGATGAGGTGTCACCCCCTCAGCAAAATCCGTAAAACTTGTACAATGTCATACAAGTTGTTGCTGTGAACGTTGTTCCACCTGAGGAATTTGAATTCCTCAGCAAAATCCCCAAAAACCCCTCTGGTTTCCCTCTCATTTTCACCCAAAATTCCTATAAATACCCCCCTAGCTGCATGAAAAGGAGCTGATTTTGGGGAAATATTGGGGGTTCTGGAGAATTGTTTCTCTAACCTCATGAAACCAGTCATCTGTTAGGGAAGAAAACACTAAAAAATTCAAGTTCTAAAAAGGGTTGGGTCATAGTCCGGTGGTGGCAAGCTTTTTCGGTGAGGTTCAAAACCCGATTTGCTGCCCTAAAAAAGGTAACCTCTTACCCTCTCCTTTTTACTATTTTCATTTTTATTTTGCTTCTATGATGTTTAAACTGTGATGAAATCTGGTTCTGGTCTTGTTTGCTAGCATTAAAATATGTGTTTAATGTTAGATTAATATTGTGATGATTTTGAGTAGATATCTTGTGTTATAAGTGTGGTGTTTCACTGTTTCTGTTGGACTATATTAAAACAGTGAGTATGAGCATAAATTTGAGCCTAGATTATTGTTAAATGATATTAAATATGTCTGGCTTTGTTCATAAAAATGTTTGGTTTTGAACCTTGTTTGTTCCCCAACCCCTCTTCATAATCATGTTCTTATTGGCTTACCAACTTTGCCTAAACTGATATTTCGTATATGTATTGATTAAGTGTTGATATGTTTTGCTCATGGCTGTTTGTGATGATTTTTAAACTTGTTTTCCCTTCCCCTGTATGAACCCCTTGATTTCATTAGCCTGTGTTCGACCTATATGATGATTAAACGCCAGAAACTTTAGCATGAATTTGTTGCTAGAATTTAAGGCTGATTTTGTTCATGAAAAGCTTAGTCTTTCTCTTTGTTGACCTGTTTTCTCCTATTTACTGTCTTAACTATGTATGAACTATTAGCCTTACTCTCCTATACTTGGGGGTGATGCTTAGGTTAGTTTTAAACCTTGATTGTCTATGGTTTAGTTGGTTCTTAAGTAAACTGTGTAGTATATATATATTTGAGTACATATTTTTATATTTGTTAATTGATTTGAGCATGTTTAATCCCTATCCTATTTACCCATAGATTTGAACTTGCTTTTAAATGGTTTTTTCTTCCTTTCCCTACTGTTTCTTGCTATGTGGTATCAATCTACATGTTTGAACTGCAAGTATCATTTAGGATGATGTTTGGGCCATCTTTGAGTCCTGATTTCTTCTCATAAGTTTGTTGGTTTGATTAAGTATAGCATGAGCACATGTTGCCTATTGGTTTGTTGATGAAAAATGTTAAAACCCCCTCCCTGCTTCCCTTTGTTTAACAATAATCATGATTTCCCTCTTCCCTTTCCCTTTTCACTGTTTTGCTAATGCTGAAATGACTAAGTGATGCATATGAAATAGTTAGGTTTTGTTGTTATCTTCTTATGCTTGAATTGGTGTCTAGTAATGCTTGTAGAACATTGTGACCTATTAAAGCTTCAAGACTGCTATGTTTCTTTGTTTGCTATATGAAGATGTTATAGGTTTTTAGACCTGTTCAACTCTCATCCCCTTTCCCTCATTCTTCATCTGTTACCCTGTTCCTTTCCCCCCTTCTCTTGAAATGATTTTAGCATACTAGATGGTTGTTTTGTGATTAGAATTTGTTTAGGTCTAAGGTTTTAAGAATCTGAACTCCATGATTGTTGTGTGTGTAAGTTCTGTCATGGAAGAGAACTAGAGGTGATGCATGCCTCCTTGTGACATGTTGCTCACCCCTGTAGGTTCCTCTGATTCATCTTCATCAAGATGACCACTTCCCTGTTTGCTTTACATGTTACATGTATGGACCATGAGATGATTTCGGCCTATATCATGTTAATAGCTTTCTTACATACCCCTCCTTTGTGTTCTTGAGTGATTACCTATTAGTTATACTAGCAATCAGTGTTAAATACCTGTCCAACCTTCTTGATTTGTCAGTGATTAATATGTGATTTCTAAATTAGGTTCTTTAACTAGTCCTTTTGCTTAAATTATCTGGAATATTCCATCTATGTTTAAATTTAAGTGTTGAAAGTGACTAGATATGATCAAAAGTGCAGAATATGTGCCTTATGTCTACGTGATACCATTTTTGTGCATCTGAGTATATATGTTTTGCTTGAACCAATTCCTCCTCCCCTTATGATTTCTGGAGAATAATTAGCCTCTATAAGTGTTTAAAAATGCCTAAGTCTTATAAAGTATATGTCTTAATGATAAAATTCGTGATTCTATTGTATGAGTGTCCCTGTTTCATGTGCTTAATTTGGTATAAAAATCCGCGTATATTTCTCTTAAGTGCGAAATCTACATTGTTTAAATTATTGTTTTTGCTTAATCTGGTTAAAATATATACTAATCTTTATTTATTTTACTTTTTTTTCTATGTGTGAAATCCGGTGGAGTCCAATTGGACTTCCAAAAGTCCCTTTGCATTTTCCAGTTGGGCTTAAGCCCAACACTACTTGATGGTCCGGCATGAGCAAGCCCAAAAGGGCTAAAATTATTTAAGTCAGCCTCAACAGAAGCAGTGGAGAAATGGGCCAAGCCCAATGGAGATGATTAGCAGAAGTCCAAATGGACTAAACAAAGTGAAATGGGCCAAGCCAATAAAATTCAGTAGCAGCAGTAGCCCAAAGGGCTGAAAAACTGAAGAATTGGACTAAGTCCAAATTAGAAATTGGCGGTGGGACTAAAGAGGGCCCACATACTAGTATTAGGACAAGATTAACATATTTTAATTATGTCTTCTTACTTAGTTGATTAGTTTAGTTGTATAATTTGGACCGACTTGGTAAAACTTAGCTAAATTATCCCCAAACGAAATTGAAATTTCTGTTTAAACATTTTTTTATGTCAATTACTGTTGTTCATTAAATATCAACTCTGTTTTCCCTATGTATAAAAATGAACTCTTCCATATATTGTCTTTATAAAATCAATCTTCTTTATAAAAATAAGATATTTTATAAACCGATCCCATTTTCAAAAGTTAGTCAACAAGTTAGTTTTTCAAACAAGCCCGGGCAACCGCGAGTTAGCGGATACTCTTGGTGCCTTAACACCCTTCCAAGAGTATTAACTTGAAACCTTACCCTTAATCTCTTAATTTTTAAAGTCTTTATCTGTTTTGGGATTATAAAAATTCTTATAAGTTTTTTCTTGGTTTTTACTTTATAAAAACTAAGTGGCGACTCTTGCTTTTAATTGAAAACGTTTCGGAAACTTTAATTAGATTTTCGAAATGAACCTTTCAACAAACAAAGCCATGTTTTTCCGTCCTTGCCCGAAAAGGATCAAAACACTTGTATCCATCTTTTTTGTGCCAGTCACCATCTCTGTCCCTAGCTCTGCTCCTATCTCTGTAGCCGGACCAATTATAGTAATCATATCTATCTTTGTTCCGACCTTGATTTCCTTGGCCAGAGGCTCGGAAACCCGCCCCTTGATCATTCAGATAACTAACCTCCTCATCGGATGAGATCGTCTGGACTTGGTGCTTTCCCTTGTGCGCTGATGGCTTTCACCTTCTTGACTCCCTCACCTAGGATTTTCTTTACAATCAACCCAACACTCGTGTTTATCTCAACAACTTCCTGTTTGAGGTCTTGAAATTCATTGAAATCCACAGACTTACCAACTGCATATATACCTGTTGGGGTCTCTGACTCTCTAGTATGCCATGCTCTTTTGGTTTTGATGACCCTGTCAAGCATCTCAGAAGCTTCAAAATATGAATTTTCCATGAATGCTCCTCCGGTTACAGTATCAGCTACTGCTTTTGTGTTAGCGTTCAATGCTTTGTAAAAGATTTCCATCAGATGCCTTGAAGGGATTCTGTGTCTCGGAACTTGTTTCAACTTCTTCTTGAACCTCAACCAAGCCTCATATAATGCCTCTGCAGGTAGCTTCTTGAAATTGAGACCTCTTGCTTCAACTGCAACATCCTTGATGGAGGAAAGAATCGCTCCAGAAATTGAGTCGTCAACTCGTGCCAAGTGTAAATGGAATTATCGAGCAGTTCTGAGAGCCAAACAGTTGCCTCATCGGTCAATGAGAATGGAAATAGCCTCAGCCTAATTGCATCTTGCCCTATTCCTGGTAGATTATACGCCTTGCAAATTTGAGTAAAATTCTTCACATGAAGATTGCGTCTTCTATAGGTTTTCCAGCATACAGTCCCTTCAGGTTCAACAACTGGATCACGGTGCTGGTGATGTCAAACATCGTTCCCTCAGTCAGTGGTGGAAACACTATGGGTCTAGTAATGCCCAATTCCTCTACCTCATCATCATCATCATAATCAGAGTAGCGAGGGGCTTGCCTGGGATGCTGTATCTATCGGCCCCAATTCTGTGGGAAATACCATCTAGCTGCTACCTCGTCTCGGACATCCTATTGTCATGTTTGCCTTGCTTGCTCTGCTGCTGCTTTTCAAGCTGCAAGGTCAGCTACAATTTGAGCATCTTCAGTAGCAAGGGCATCTTCCCCTGCCTTTTTCCTCTGCTCTACTTCAGCCAACAATCGAGCTGTGGTCTGCTCCTGTGTCTCATGCTCTCCCTCTTTAGCCATGTTTCTTAAGGTTTTGGAGAGATCAGGATCGTATGGGATCAAGGGATTGCCTTGACTTCTTGTACTGTGCATACACAAGTGTGCAACCTGTAGAACAAAACAAAAACAACATAAAAAGTAAAATCAGGAAATAAGGACTAATAGTGAAATAAACACAATCTCTCTTAATCCTAAACCGTATTCCCCGGCAATGGCACCAAAATTTTATACGCCCAAATTACACCTCTTTTCAAAAGCACAAGCAATCACTGTTCAAATATAGAACCCAACAAAGGTTGGGGTCGATTCCATAGGGAATATGGTAGGACTATGGTTGATTAGTGTTTACTAGCGCTGTTAGCCATTTATTTCCTGTGAGAAAGAGGGGTTTTAAGTAATAGTGAAGTACCATAAATTTAAATTCGTAACAAGTAAGTTATCAGTTTCAACAGTTGTTATCAATAAGAGAAGCGACTAGGGTAGTGTTCCCCATGACATCATAACTTAGTAAGGCATTTGTACTTGGTAGACTAGTTTTGATACTTAGCATGCAGAATCGGTAAGTTGGGTTCACCTAAATCCTTGGTCCGGCAGATAGATGAATTTCACCACATGCCTTGGTCCGGCCACGGGTGTATGCTTTACTAATCCTTACCCTGGATCCCAGATTAGCTATTCCTGGACAAGGTCAAGCTATTAGATGAGGGTTGGTAGCCTCAAATCTCCATCATTGAACAACCCTTTTCCCATCCGTTACCTCCTTGGTCTGAAAAGTAAGGATATGGTGAGTTCTAACGTTGTACACTGCTAGAAATCAATCAATACGAAGGGAAGAACAATACATGCATAAATATCGCCCTAGAGTTACTAAGTACTTTGCCTACTTCGTTAATTCTTCATGGTTCCCACAACCCTAGTTGTCGATTTTGCTACTCATGTTCATAAGTACACAATTAATGGTTGATTGGGAAATCATCAGTAGATACATACAATCTGGAGTAAAGAAATCCAGAATCTTGAATAAAATATTAAGAACCTTCAATTAATCAAGAACAATCTTTTAATCTCAAGAACTTGTGTTTAAAGTCAACACCAAAGTAACAATGTAGTAACTATCCAAAAATAATGAGTAGCAACGAAAATAAAACCTAAGGGGAAGTATTTATAGACAAAGAAACCAAATCCTAATAAATCTAGGAGAAGCTGGATGCGACATTGCCAACGGGATGCCTCACGGGCCATTGTGGGTGCCCATCAGACATTTTTAGGTCTTAAATTCTAGGTCCCTGCATCAATATCACGGGCGGAGGTGATAGGATGTCATGGCTACGACACCCGTCGTGGCTCTCTCGTCGCCTGCCCTTAGCTCATGTATGCTTTCCTGCCTTGTTTCCATGGGCAGCAGCGATGGGCCATTGTGGTTGTCACGGGCGTCATAGATGCCCGTCGCCCTGCCTTGGCTCATTGCATAGTTCCCTGGATCACTTTGATGGGCCTGGCGACATCCCATTGTGTCTTCCGCGGGTATCGTGAGGGCCCGTCAGTCTTCAGTGCCTTAGCTTCTCCAGGTGCCATGTTCCCACGATCTGCCCCACGGGCCATCGTAGATGTGACGCCTGTGGTGGCTTGTCTTTTGCCCAGAAAACTACAAAACTTTGATCTTTTCATCTATTTCATACTTTTACCTATACATGTAACAAACAATATTAAATCCAACAAAATGTACTTAAGAACTCCCAAAAATTCTTAGTTTTAAGCATCGAAAGTGCCATCAAATCCCAGCACATCAAGCACCTGCAAATCCCTTGAATGAAAAGGTCACCCATGCAGAGTTCACGACCACTTTTAAGATACTTGCTCAAGCTATAACCAACCAGGTCAATCAGCAAGCGGTTGCCCCTGTGAACCCAAATGGGAATGCACCAGTTATTAGAGTCTGAAACTTCACTCAGATGAACCCTCCAGAATTTCATGGATCGAGAGTGGATGAGGATCCACAGGACTTTATAGATGAGGTACAAAAGATCACTCAAATCATAGGTATTACACTAGTTGAGAGTGTAGACTTGGCCTTTTATAATTGAAAGGGGTGGATCAGCTATGGTTCAAGCAGTGGAAAGATAGTCATCATGAGAATGCAGGCCCAGTTGATTGGGATGAGTTTGTAACAACATTTCTACATAGGTTATTTCCCCGTGAGTTCAAGGAAGCTAAGGTTGAGGAGTTCATTAACTTGAAGCAGAATAACATGTCCATAAATGAGTTATCTCTGAAGTTTACCCAGGTCTCCAATATGCCCCAGAGAAGGTTGCTGAGTTGAGGACTCAGATGAGCAAGTTTAGTTTTGGTGTTTCAGAGTTAGTAGTCAAGGAGTGCTAGACCGCTATGTTTGTTGGAGATATGAATATCTCTCGACTTATGAATCATGCCCCATAGATCGACTAAGAGAAGTTAAAGGGTTAAAGGAGAGATAGAGAGAACAAGAGGGAAAAGACGAGTAATTTTGACTACCCTCAGTAAAGATCGGATGGTGGAAATTGCTCTCAATTTCAATAGAGATCTTTAGTTCCAGCACCTTCTTCAACTAGTGTTTTATCTCCCAGACCTCGACATAATCAAAAGAATAGAGCGTTAGGCTCTAAGTCTTACGATAGTGTTACAAGCAGCCAAACTTTTCTAATATGTCCTAATTGTGGTAAGAACCATCCAGGTGAATGCCTTGATGGAAAGGAGGGATGTTTTGGGTGTGGTCAAGCTGGTCACATATTGAGGAATTTCCCCTCCACTGGACGTAGAGATGGGAGGTAATAGGGCTCAGTCTACTTCTTTAGCAGCTCCTTCAGGTCGCCCAGCTCAGAGGGTGCTTCTACTAGTGCAGGCGGTGGTCAGCGCCAAAACCGCTTCTATGCTTTGTCTTTCCATCAGGATCAAGAGAGCTTGCTAGACGTAGTCACTATTACATTACGAGTCTTTCATATAGAAATGTATGCATTGTTAGATCCAGGTGACACACTTTCCTTCGTGACCCTTTAAGTTGTAGTAAATTTCAATGTCAGTTCGAAAATCCTCTCAAAACCCTTCTCAGTCTCTACTTCTATTGGTGAGTCAATCATAGCCAAGCGATTATATAAAAATTTCCCAATCTCAGTTTTTCAGAAAATCACTACAATTGATCTAGTAATGATAGACATGGCTGATTTTGATGTCATTCTTGGTATGGATTAGTTACACTCATGTTATGCCTCAGTCAACTATAAAACTAGAGTCGTTAAGTTTTTGTTTCCTAATAAACCAGTCCTGGAATGGAAGGATAGTACTTAATGCTTATAGGTTGGTTTATCTCTTACCTTAAGGCCATAAAGATGATCTCTAAGGATTGCATTTATTACTTTGGGTTAAGGATTCTAAGTTCGAGACGACAACCCTTCAGACTGTTCCAGTTGTTAATGAGTATCCAGAAGTATTTTGTGAGTATCTGCTCGAAGTCCCTCCCAAGAGGGAGATCGACTTTAGGATAGACCTTCTTCAAGATACCCAGCCTATCTCAATTCCTCCTTACAGAATGTCTCCCGCTGAGCTAAAGGAATTAAACAATCAGTTGAAAGACCTCTTAGACAAAGATTTCATCAGACCCAACATCTCTCCATGAGGTGCTCCAGTTCTCTTTGCACGTAAGAAAGACGATTTACTTAGAATGTGCATCAATTACCATCAGTTGAACAAAGTTAGAATCAAGAACAAGTATTCCTTTCTTAAGATTGATGACTTCTTCGACCAACTTCAGGGTGTTGGTTGTTTCTCAAAGACAAACCTCAGATCCGACTATTATCAACTCAGAGTCAAAAAGCGTGATATTCTAAAAATAGCTATTAAAACTCGGTATGGTCACTATGAATTTATTGTTATGTCTTTTGGGATAACAAATGCTCCTGTAGCTTTTATGGACTTGGTGAACAGGGTGTTCAAACAATATTTAAACATGTTCATCATTGTCTTCATAAATGACATCCTCGTTTATTCTTGTAATGAGGGTGAACATGCGAACCATTTGAGAATTGTTTTGTAGACCCTAAAGGATCGCTAGTTATTCTCTAAGTTTAGCAAGTATGAATTCTGGTTGAAATCAGTGGCGTTCTTCGATTATATCATTTCCATTGAGGGCATTCAGGTTGATCCTCAAAAGATCAAAGCAGTTAGGAACTGGCCTAGAACTATCTCTCCATTAGATATTAGGAGTTTCTTAGGCTTAGCCAGTTACTACAGGAGGTTTGTTCAAGGTTTTTCATCCATTGCTTCTCTTATATCCAGATTGACTCAGAAAAAAGTCCAGTTTTAGTAGTCCAATACTTGCGAGAAGAATTTTTAGGAGTTAAAGACTCGACTTACTTCTGCCCCAGTTTTGACCCTACCAACGAGTACAAATGGGTTTGTAGTATATTATGATGCCTCTAGATTTGGCCTCGGGTGTGTGTTGATATAGCGCGGTAAGGTCATAGCTTATGCTTATAGATAGCTCAAAGTTCATGAGAATAATTACTCGACTCATGATCTTGAGTTGGCAGCAGTAGTTTTTGCCTTAATGATTTGGAGGAACTATCTTTATGAAGTTCATGTGGATGTGTTTACTAACCACAAAAGCCTTCAGTATGTGTTAAGTCAGAAGGATCTAAATCTTTGCCAAAGAAGATGGCTTGAGTTGTTGAAGGATTATGACATGAGTGTTTTGTACCATTCGGGTAAAGCTAATATAGTGGCCGATGCTCTTAGCAGACTGTCTATGAGTAGTGTTGCTTATGCAGAGTGTGAAAAGAAGGAGTTAGTTCGTGATGTTCACAGACTTGCTCTATTGGAAGTTTGTCTTGTTGATTCAGCCGATGGTGTATTTATAGTACAAAATGGTGCAGAATCTTCGCTAGTGATAGAGGTGAAGGCAAAACATGATAGTGATCCTATTCTGCTTAAGTTGAAGAAAGTAGTCCACAATCAGAAAGTGAAGTTTTTCTCCCAAGGGGGAGAAGGTATACTTCGCTATCAGGGCCACTTATGTGTTCTCAATGTTGATGATTTGAGACAGTGGATGTTGACTGAAGCTCATAGTTCTCGGTATTCTATTCAACCAGGTAACACCAAGATGTACCATAATATATGAAAAGTTTATTGGTGGAATGACATGAAGAGGGATATTGCAGAGTTCGTAGCTAAATGTCTTAATTTTCAACAAGTTAAGGTTGAGCACCAGAGACCAGGAGGTATGACTCAGGATATCAGCATTCCTACTTGGAAGTGGAAAGAGATAAATATAGACTTCATCACAAGATTACCTCGTACACGCTGACAACATGATTTGATATGGGTTATTGTAGACTGAATAACTAAGTCAACACATTTCTTGCCAGTTAATACTACAGATTCAGCTAAGGATTATGCTAGACTTTAACTTCTGGAGTTGGCCAGATTTCATGGAGTTCCCTTGTCTAACATCTTAGATAAGAGGTACTTAACTCACATTGTAGCTCTGGAAATCTTTTCAGAAGGGTCTCGATACCCAAGTTAATCTCAGACAGCTTTTCACCCATAGATAGATGGTCAGGTAGAGCAGACCATTAGACCTTAGAGGATATGTTGAGAGCTTGCGTGATTGACTTTAAAGGTAATTGGGATGATCACTTACCTCTCATTGAGTTTGCCTACAATAATAGTTTTCACTATTTAGATGGTTCCATTTGAGGTGCTTTATGATAGGATATGTAGATCTCCTATTGGATGGTTTTAGGTTGGTAAATATACTTTGATAGGGCCTGATTCATCTAATAAGGCTATGGAGAAAGTTTAGCTAATTAGAGAAACACTGAAAACAACTCAGAGTCATCAGAAATCATATGAAGATGTTAGGAGAAGATAACTTGAGTTTTCAATTAATGATTGGGCCTTTTTTAAAGTTTCACCCATGAAAGGGGTGATGAGTTTTGGAAATAAGGGAAAGCTTAGTCCCCGATATGTGGATCCTTACAAGATTCTGAGACGTATTGGTAATGTGGCCTATGAAATAGAGTTGCCTGCAGAGTTAGCATCGGTGCACCCAGTCTTTCATGTGTCCTTGTTAAATAAGTACATTATTGATCCGGCCTCAGTTGTTCTATTGGAGAGTGTGGGCGTGAAGGATAGTTTCTCTTACAAAGAGGTCCCATTTGAGATCCTTGACCGTCAGGTTCATAAATTGAGGAATAATGAAGTCACTTTGGTGAAGGTCCTTTGGAGGGACCAGTTAGTCGAGAGAGCTACTTGAGAAGCAGAAGCAAATATGATGACCAAGTACCCTCACCTCTTTCCTTCTAGTTTAGTTCCATCTTGAGGTAACAGTTTCCTCCTTAGTATTTCCCATTAGTTGTTCTCATGCTCCTAATATACATTCATGTCTCATGAATTCAGTTTAGTTATATTTTAATTAGACTCAGTCATTGTGTCAGTATTTTAGCTCTTAGATCTCAGTTTGTGGGACTGCTGCTCTTCCCCTCCAATCTCAGCTAATTTAGTCTTCATTCGAGAATGAATGGTCCCAAGGGGGAGATATTGTAGCACCCCAAAAATTTCAAAACTAGAAATCAACTAGAGTCAATTTCAAACAATTATTTCTCCTAAAATATAAAGTGTTAGGTGGCCTAGTACCTACCAAATTAAAGATTTTCGAGTCTTTTTTCCAACGCCACCAACCATGCATTAAACAGAGTTCAAAATAAAAATTTATCAGTGTTTTACCAAAAAGAGTATGTCTACCAAAAATGACTGATAGTGACCACGAGAGGGTCTCATGGATCGTGGAACAGTCCACGACCCGTGGTCTCCACCCATGGAATGAGTCGTAAAGACCAACATTTGGTCTGAGATCACCAAAAGGGATCTACAAACTGTGGATCAAACTATGAACTGTGGTCTCCCTTCATGGAAATCAGACCCACAGCCTGCCAAAACCCCTGAGAACCACAAACCTGGACCACGAGGCTTGGTCCATTCCACGGACCATGGTTCGTGTCCATGGGTCCCCTATTCCAAAAGTTTTAGCAGTTTTTCAATTTTGTTTCTCGGGGTTATCTTGGTATTTTTCTCACTATTTTAACTCCTAAACTAAGTCATTTTAAGCTTATTAGAGGGGTTTTTATCAGACTTAGTCAACCCTCCCCCTCATTCTCACGACTTAAACTTCAGAAAGAAAGAAAACATTGTTCTCTCACTCAAAAACTAGGGATTCTTATCCAAAGCTTCCAAACCTTCAGTCTAGCTCAAGATTCTACAACAAACATGTATGTGGGTATTCACTAAGGGTTTATTTCGCCCTAATTCCCAAAACTTCAGACTCCTACTTCAAATTTTTATGAAACTAGGGTTCTTCCCCAACTATGCAGATTTCTATAGAATTGGTTCCTTGTGATTACTACTTGATTTCTATTCTTATTTAAATGATTATGCATGAATTTATACAAAGATTTGAGAACAAAAGAACTTAGCTCAAAATTGTAGTATTTTTACATGAACTAGCTTTTCTTCAAAATTTATCTTAGGGTGTTGATGTGCCGGTATTCTACGGCATATTTGACTCCTTTGACTAAGAATAATTGTAAGTTTTCAAGCACGCTTTGTTGTTTTTAATGGTATATGTGTTCAACTTGTAAGAAATTAAATGAAAATGGAAAGAATAGAGGTTTTCACTAAAATGGGCTTACTAGTTGGTGTGACGACTCCTATGACTAACCATAAAGGTCATGGTGAGTCATCACCCAAGCCACCAAGGTTGACAGTGAAGGAAGAGGCTACTGGTTAGGGTGACAGACTCATCTCACAAGTTGTCACCAGCCTGATGAACCACCAGACAACCCACCAAGTCATGGAAGAAGTTGGGAGCCACTTGATAGGCTGGTGATTGCCATGGAGAGTTGTCAAGTCCATGATGAGTCATCACAGCAAGCCTCCAAGTTAGGCAGAAACTATGGAGCTATTGGAACATGTGACGACTCAGGTGAAGAGTCGTCACAGTGGTGGTGAATCACCAAGTCAAGCCGCCAAGTTGAAAATGGAGATTCCAAGTTCTATTTTAGGATTTTATTTTCCTGGACAAGTATAAATACCCAGTGTTAGGGATAAAATTAAGGATTCATTATTATATATTCCTCCATCATTTAGAATGGTTTGTAACACTATAAACATCAAAACATACGTTACTTCTCTTATTCTTTCTCTTGGAGATTTATTTTGCTCATTGTTCTTGGAGAATTGAAGTGGTTTTCATATTATTTGTAAGATTCCTTCTTTTAGTATGAATATTATTGACTTTTATTCTTCTAAAAGCATGAGTGACTAATCTCCCACAACTAGGGTTGTGGGATCTATGGCAAAGTAACAATCTAGGTTACGTGTGATATTAGGTTCGTGTTGTATGCATTTGTCACGACCCGATTTCTCGGTCATGATGGCACCTACAACCCCCGGTAGGTGAACCAATCCCCGTAGCCCAGGACAGTTAGTAATGGGATACTATCTAACAAATAAGAGAATAAGACGAAAAGAATAGATAACAAGAATATATATATACATATGCGGAAAACTAAACCAAACCCTGAGACCTGGTATCATAGTATAGAGCCAAAACTACATACATGGAGTGCAATGATCCAAAACAATATATACAGATGTCTCTGAATGGTAATAGAGTACATGAAGCAAAAGATAAACTAAAGCTAAGCTCCGATCGCCAAGAGCTCACCCTCAGTCTGAAGTAGTCCCCAACAGATCTCCAGGCACGAATCACAGCGATCTAACGGCGATGGCCCACGCTAGGATCTGCACCTAAAGATGCAGGGGGGGTAGGGGTGAGCACCAAATGCGAAGCATAAGGTACCCAGTAGGTATCATAACTGGGCACATATAAGATAAAAGCGTAGTAACAGACAGAATAGAAGCAAGCAGTCACAGAAATCAACGAAAGGTACACAGGAACTAGCCCAGAGGGAAATCAACAGAACCACATGTGAGGCCAGTAAGCAGAATATACACACCATAGGCACAGGTGAAAGTAAGAAATAACGCACCTAGGGTCCTTGCAATAACAGTGTATACATAATAAGTTTACGAAATGGATGGTATACCGGTAACCTCAAGTGTAAGAAGAAGAGAGAAAGATTAATGATAGGCATGCTCAGAGACATGAATCAAACTCACTAATCATATCAATCTCAAATCCAGAAACTAACAGTCTAGCAGTAACCAATTTCATACTTAACCGTAACAGGGAACAATTCTGTAAGTAAATAGCAAGAATCTACCTACAGTCCCCCGGCCGCCCATACAACCGAGGAACACAAACAAGTGAAAATAAACCCTCCGGCATCCCATACTACCGGAGCGTACAATCAATAAACAACAAACAAGGGTGGAACCTCAAACAATGAATGATATGATGCATGAAGATCTCAAGTGAAATGGTATCTCTGTATGTACCTCCTCCGGTGCCGATCGGGCCCAGCAGGTAGGTTCCATGGAAGGACACTGCTCGTATACCTCTACTCCACCGTATACCCTTCCTCCGGCACACGCAGCCCGCAGCCCCTGGCCCGGATGGCAAGGTCCATGGAGGTCCCAGACCCCATACTAAAACTCAGTATCAAAGCATGTCACCCGGAAGCAAGTCCGGTATCAAGATAGAGACCCAGTCTCGAATATGCATGCCCAGACCCTGTCCAGGACTAAAGTAGTAGGAAAATATCTCAAAAAACCCCTCCAAGGGTGCCCGGGCATAACCGGGTCTAAACAGTAAAAAGTCATCTCAGGTGCTCGGTCCGACCGAGGCTAAAAATCATCTCAAGTAACAAGAAAACTCAACTAGCACCCCGGCCCTACCGAGTCTAGCGATAATCATAAAACTGATGATTTTAAACATAATTTTACTTTCTTGCCCAAAAATATTCACAAGTTAAATCAAACCATTTCCAAATTATTTCCATCAAAAACGGCCCCCCCGGGCCATGCAAGGTTTAGAAAATGGTGCCAGTAGGCCCGAAGCCCAAACCGTAGTAAAACATGTATAAAACCTCTTTATATGCATGAAAATGGTATGATCAAACACAATAGCTGCCCAGCAACTCACAATCAACCTATCCACCCTGCACAGGCCCACAACTACTCAGCAAGCATAACCAGCCTAGAAGGATAATTCTATGCCCGGGACTCGCGGACATTCCCAAAATCCCACCTTCTATGTTCCAGAGTCAACAAGGCCTCACAGGACCACAAGGGTAAATAAAATATATCGGCAAGTACTACAAGCAACGGAGGAACAAAAGTAGACGGACATGAATAAAACGGTCGAGGTCTGTGGTACCAACCTAATAAACCAACCCAAGGATGCCCATTAATACAATTTTATCCTATATATGCAGAGTCTAGGGAAAATAAACCGTAACTTACCTGTCGTCCGATGACAAGCTTGAACCTCTCCGAAAAAAGCTCCGAAATGAAATCAAACTTGAACTCGGGCTTGAATAACTTGACGTAGATAACCGATTTTCTTTCGGAGTTCGCCAATATAACTACTCTACCAAACTCCTCTAATGTTCTATATATATCACTAATGGGATAAAGAGCTAATTGTATATATATAAGTGTATGCACGTATGCAGCTATTGAACAACACAAGGTAAATGACCTTTACTATATTTAATTAATTAACTAACTATTGTATGACACTAATCCTTTAGCCATGTATTCGACACCTAGCAGCTACAATATGTTGGCTGCTTTGCCTCACCTCCACGTGTTGTGGAGGTGGCAACATTTTAATATTTCCAGCCCGTTATGTATGTATTCGGGTATTGAATAAATTCGTGGTAAAATAAATATAGCTTTTTGAATATACCATAATTAATAGAAAATCATTTCAAATAAAACCTACTATATTATAATATTAATTTTTAACATTACTAAATTTACTATCTCCGTTAAAATATTACAATGTATAAAAACCTTATAAAATAAATACATATACAATTATATCATAACAAAAATATTTTTCATAAACCTTTAAAATATTTTTAAAAGGTAATAATAATATAGCTTTTTACCAAATTCAACTTTCAAATAAAATATTTTCAAATACACGCGATGTTAATAAATTCTCAAACTTAGGCTCGCAACTCACCAACGCACGATTTTGATACTCAAGAACTCTCTTGGAATCCTCCCTTATATTTTCTCACTGTTTCAGAACTGAAATGGCATTTTAAAACGTGAAGTTGAGGCTTAAATCGAGTTTGACCCGACCTGGTTCGCGACCCGGTCGCAACCCGGTTCCTGCCAGACAGTCCGCAGTAAAACAGTCATAACTTTTTACTCCGCAATCAGTTGGATGTGAGGTTTTGTGCATTGGAAACTAGACTCGTAGACCTTCGATTTGGTATCTTGGGGGACTTCTAACTCTTTATATATTGAGAGAAAAGCTCCGAGACATTTTACCCAAAGTTCAGAAAATTTATTAAAGAACTTACGATAACTTTTGCCGACTTGCTTGACTTCAAAACTTATAATGCGACCAAACAAATGGACCCGACACCAAAATACTGGTCCTGACGAGCCTTAAGTGACTTGGGGCTGCTACAAACAAGCTCTAACGGTTCAAGGAAAACGTATACATGGAAATAACCGGAAGGGTCATTACATCATCCACTACTAAAAAGGACTTTCGTCCTCGAAAGTCAAGGTCAAGGGGGTCCCTGAAGGCCCAAACAGCTGCGGATACTGAGCCCGCATATCTCTCTCGGTCTCCCAGGTAGCCTCCTCGACTGGACGGTGCCTCCACTGAACCTTAACAACCGGGATCTCTCGAGACCTCAATCTCCTAACATCTCTGGCCAGAATAGCTGCCGGCTCCTCAACAAAGGCTAAACCCTCATCCAACTGAACTGAATCCCACTGTAACACATGAGACTCATCTGGACATACCGACGCAACTTCGAGACATGAAAATTTACAGGATGTAGCTGAAAACATCTTGGAGCAAGGCTAACTGATAGGCAACGCTTACTCTAACCTCTGAAGAATTCTCAATGGCCCAATGTACCTGGGGCTAAAGCTTGCCCCGCCTAGCCAAATGCTCATCCGCCCTCCATGGGCGATACACGGAGAAACACCCAAGTCACCGACACTAAACCCAAGGCACGAAGCTACGATCCAATAACTCTTCTGCCTGCTCTGAGCTGCCCGAAGTCTGTCCTGAATCACTCGGACTACCGGTCTAAGGAAATCTCGAAGCAAATCTGTGCTCTGTGGACCCAGCACTAAAACCATCAAACCAACCTACCGAGTGATCTGCAATAGCCTGCCATACAAAGCCTCAATAAGGTGCCATAAGCCAGATACTCGAATGGAAGCTGTTATTATAAGCAAAACTCTGCCAAGGGAAACAAACTGATTCCCAAGAACCTCCAAGTCAGAACACAGGCCCGAAGGATGTCCTCCAGAATCTTGAATGGTCCTCTCGGAACGGCCCATCTGTAACTTGAGGGTGGAAGAGTACTAGATGAACCTCTGTACACCACATCTCGCTGAATAGCCCTCCAGAACTGAGATGTGAACTGAGTGCCGCGGTCTGAAATAATAGAAGCTGGGACCCCATGCAACCGAACAATCTCACGAAGGTAGATCTGAGCTAACCTCTCTGCACCATAAGAAGTCTGAACCGGCAAGAAATGTGCTGACTTAGTCAGCCTATCAACAATCACCCATATGGAATCAAACCCATGAGAAGTACGAGGCAAACCAACAACGAAGTCCATAGTAATCCCTTCCCACTTCCACTCAGGAATGGGAAGCCGCTGCATCAAACCACCAGGTCTCATGTGCTCGAACTAACTTGCTGACAATTCAAGCACCGAGATATGAACTCCGCTATATCCCGCTTCATACCACTCCACCAGTAAAGCTGTCTCAAGTCTCTATACATCTTTGTTGTGCCAGGGTAAATGGAGTATCTAGTACAATGTGCCTCATGAAGTATCAACTGAATCAAATCACTAATCCTCGGAACACAAAGGCGACTATCGAACCTCAAAACCCCATCTGAATCTAGAGTAGCCCGACTAGTCTCACCCTGAACAACCCGATCACGAAGGTCACACAACTGCTGATCCTCAAACTGTTGGCTCTGAATCTGATCAATCAAAGTAGAACGAACCCCAACACTGGCGAGAACTCTGCTAGGATCCGACAAGTCGAGCCTAACCAAACGGTTAGCCAAGGACTGGATGTCTAAGGCCAACGGTCGCTCTAAAACTGAGAGAGAAGCTAGGCTACCCATACTCACTGTCTTCCGGCTCAAGGCATCCGCTACCACGTTTGCCTTGCCCGGATGATACAGAATAGTGAAGTCATAGTCCTTCAGTAACTCGACCCATCTCCTCTGTCTCGAGTTCAACTCTCGCTGACTCGTGATATACTGAAGACTACGGTGATCGGTGAAGATCTCACAGTGAACTCCATATAGGTAATGCCTCCAGATCTTGAGCGCGAAAACTACCGCCGCCAACTCTAAGTCATGAGTGGGGTAGTTGCGCTCGTGAACCTTCAGCTGCCTCGACGCATATGTTATTACTCGACCCTGCTGCATCAACACACAACCAAGACCAACCCCAGAAGCATCACAGTACACGGAGAAGCTCTGACCCTCAACCGGCAAAGTCAAAACTGGAGCTGAAGTCAATAAGGCCTTAAGCCTCTGGAAGCTATCCTCACACTGATCCGACCACTGAAATGGGACATCCTTCCTAGTCAGCATAGTCAAGGGTGCTGCTATGGAAGAAAATCCCTCAACGAACCGTCTGTAGTAACCTGCTAACCCAATAAAGCTGCGAACCTCAGTAACAGTAGTAAGTCTAGGCCACTCACAAACCGCTGAAATCTTTCCCGGATCAACCCTAATCCCATCCTTAGACACCACGTGCCCTAGGAATGCAACTGACTCAAGCCAAAACTCACACTTTGAGAACTTGGCATAAAGCCGATGATCTCTCAAAGTCTGGAGTATAACCCTCAAGTGCTGCTCATGCTCATCTCTACTACGCGAGTATACCAAGATGTCGTCTATAAAAACTATCACAAATGAGTCCAAATACGGGCCAAGAACCCTGTGCATCAAGTTCATAAAGGCTGCGGGGGCATTAGTCAACCCAAAAGACATCACCAGGAACTCATAATGGCCATAACGTGTCCTGAATGCTGTCTTAGGGATGTCCTCCGCCCTAATCCTCAACTGATAGTAGCCAGACCTCAAATCAATCTTCGAAAACATGACTGAACCCTAAAGCTGGTCAAACAAGTCATCAATCCTCGGCATCGGATACCTATTCTTCACTGTCACCCTATTCAGCTGCCGATAATCAATACACATGCGCATCGACCCATCCTTCTTCTTTACGAAGAGAACAGGAGCACCCCAAGGTGACACACTAGGTCTAATAAACCCCTTAGCTAACAGATCCTGGAGCTGCTCCTTAAGCTCCCTCAACTCAGCAGGAGCCATACGGTAAGGAGAAATAGAAATAGGCCTAGTGCCCGGCTCTAGCTCAATAGCGAAATCAATATCTCTCTCAGGTGGAAGGCCTGGCAGGTCGGTAGGAAACACATTGAGGAAGTCTCTAACCACAGGAACAGACTTAGGAGAAGTAGGGTCAGCACTAACATCTCGGACATATGCTAGATAAGTAAACACCCACGGGAAATCAACTTCCTAGCTCGAAGACAAGAGATGATCTCAGATAGTGCATGGCTAACAGAACCCTGCCACACAACCGGGGATACACCGGGCACAGCTATGGTAATGGTCTTGGCATAACAATCCAAAACCACACGGTGAGGGGATAACCAGTCCATGCCCAGTATCACATCAAAATCTAGCATATCAAGAATCATCAAATCACCCCAAGTCTCTGAATCACCAATAGAATAGCATACAAGATCTCACAATCGATCCACTACTAAAGAATCTCCTACTGGGGTCGAAACAGAAACAGGAACAGATAATGGCTCACTAGCCAACCCCAAACAAGGCACAAAGTAGGCAGATACATATGAACAAGTGGATCCAGGATCAAATAAAGCCATAGCAGACTGATGGCACACAGAAATCGTACCTGTAATCACAGCATCTGAGGCCTCTGCCTCTGGTCTCCTAGGGACCGCGTAAAACTAACGACGACCTCCACCTGCTCGACCGCCATCCCTACCACCTACTCTGCCGCGCGGAGCACCACCTCTACTCTGATGACCACCCCCTCTAGCTGGGGGCTGAACTACTCGTAAAGGCTCGGCCAACTGAACTGTACCCTGCTGAGGGCAATCTCTAGCAAAATGACTGATCACACCACAAGTATAACAAGCCCCTGGCGGCCTACTCGGTCGAGATGAACCAGCAGATCCCGCATAATCACCACGGCCTGATGCCCCAGAAACTGTACCCCTCGAAGACTGGCCGCCATAGCCCTGATGGCTGCTCTGACCCTGCTCGAACTGGGTACTACCGAAAGTCTGAAGGGAAGCCTGAACCGGTCGGCTGGACTGACCCTGGTACTGCTGTGGCTGATAACTCCGGCTCCACTAGCCAGGACCTCTACCACCATATCTGGAACCACTATAGACACCCTGATGTCGAGGCCTCTTATCTCTGGACCCCTGATCATGTCGTTGTAAGTCCTCCACAGTGCGGGCATAGTCTACAATAGCCTGGAATGACCGACCACTGGCAATCAATATCTCAGGTGGCTGCCTGATCTCTGGCCTCAAACCCCATACAAATCTGCGAATCCTATCTGCCTCGGTAGGAATGATCATAGCTCCAAACGGTGCTAGCTGATGAAAGTGGGTCTCATACTCCGAGATAGTCGTAGACCCCTGTACAAGGTGAGTAAACTGCTCCCTGCGACGCTCACGATCACTCTGAGGTAGGAACTTGGCCATAAAGGCCTCATAAAACTCAGACCAGGTCAAAGGAGGTGACGATGGTGGTCTACATGCAACATGAGCCCTTCACCATAACTTCGCTGGGCCCTCTAACTGATAGGTAGTATAACCAACCCTGTGAGTCTCCAACAAACCTAAATGATGCAACATCTCCTCACAGGTAGTAATAAAGTCATGTGGATCCTGTCCAGAAGTATCAGCAAACCTCGGAGGTGCTAACCTCAAGAACCTACCCAACGCCTTCTGCTCTAACTCTGTCATAACTGGGTGAGGAGCAAGAGGCTGTGCAACAGATGGAACTGGAATGACCTCCGCACGGGGAGCCATATTAGCAGGCTGCGCTCCTGAGCTCTGTGCACCCAGGGCTGCCCCCTGAGCGGATGTCTGCGCTACCTCAGAAGGCCGCTCTCCAATCACACCCAAAAGCTGTAATAGTAATCCTCGAATATCTGGAGACCGAGTTGCGGCTGGAGCTGGCACATAAGTGGTGCTGGAGCTGGTGCTGGAGCTGGTACTAGAGCTGGTGGTACCTCGGTTGCCCCCTGATCCACATGCCGCTCGGGCTCTATCTCCACTCTAGCAGCCCTAGCAGGTGCCACTGCTCGAGGGCGTCCTCGACCCTTAGCTGGAGTGGGAGGCTCATCTCCGCGTGACGCCGATGACCTCGTACGAACCATCTGCGGGAGAATGAAGTAGAATAAATGAGATTTCCAGAAACTTCAAGGGTTCTACGCATGACATAGAAGCAATGAAAGAGTCAAATTTCCTAAAATGCCACTGTAGCCTCCCAAAGACTGAGTACGGATGTCTCCGCCCTGATCCGCAGGACTCTACTAGACATTGGCTCTTATACCGATGACACCGGTGAACTAGGCTCTGATACCAAGTTGTCATGACCCGATTTCTCGGTCATGATGGTACCTACAACCCCCGGTAGGTGAACCAATCCCCGTAGCCCAGGACAGTTAGTAATGGGCTACTATCTAACAAATAAGAGAACAAGACGAAGAGAATAGATAACAGGAATATATATATACATATGCAGAAAACTAAACCAAACCCCGAGACCTGGTATCATAGTATAGAGCCAAAACTACATACATGGAATGCAATGATCCAAAACAATATATACAGATGTCTCTGAATGGTAATAGAGTACATGAAGCAAAAGATAAACTAAAGCTAAGCTCCGATCGCCAAGAGCTCACCCTCAGTCTGAAGTAGTCCCCAACAGATCTCCAGGCACGAATCACAGCGATCTAACGGCAATGGCCCACGCTAGGATCTGCACCCAAAGATGCAGGAGGGGTAGGGGTGAGCACCAAATGCGAAGCATAAGGTACCCAGTAGGTATCATAGGCCGACAGAGCACATATAAGATAAAAGCGTAGTAACAGACAGAATAGAAGCAAGCAGTCACAGAAATCAACCAAAGGTACACAGGAACTAGCCCAGAGGGAAATCAACAGAACCACATGTGAGGCCAGTATGCAGAATATACACACCATAGGCACAGGTGAAAGTAAGAAATCGCACTTGGGGTCCTTGCAATAACAGTGTATACATAATAAGTTTACGAAATGGACGGTATACCGGTAACCTCAAGTGTAAGAAGAAGAGAGAAAGAGTAATGATAGGCATGCTCAGAGACATGAATCAAACTCAACTAATCATATCAATCTCAAATCCAGAAACTAACAGTCTAGCAGTAACCAATTTCATACTTAACCGTAACAGGGAACAATTCTGTAAGTAAATAGCAAGAATCTACCTACAGTCCCCCGGCCGCCCATACAACCGAGGAACACAAACAAGTGAAAACAAACCCTCCGGCATCCCATACTACCGGAGCGTACAATCAACAAACAACAAACAAGGGTGGAGCCTCAAACAATGAATGATATGATGCATGAAGATCTCAAGTGAAATGGTATCTCTGTATGTACCTCCTCCGGTGCCGATCGGCCCAGTAGGTAGGTTCCATGGAAGGACACTGCCCGTATACCTCTACTCCACCGTATACCCTTCCTCCGGCACACGCAGCCCGCAGCTCCTGGCCCGGATGGCAAGGTCCATGGAGGTCCATGACCCCATACTAAAACTCAGTAACAAAACCTGTCACCCGGAAGCAAGTCCGGTATCAAGATAGAGACCCAGTCTCGAATATGCATGCCCAGACCCTGTCCAGGACTAAAGTAGTAGGAAAATATCTCAAAAAAACCCCTCCAAGGGTGCCCGGGCATAACCGGGTCTAAACAGTAGAAAGTCATCTCAGGTGCTCGGTCTGACCGAGGCTAAAAATCATCTCAAGTAGCAAGAAAATTCATCTAGCACCCCGGCCCTGCCGAGTCTAGCGTTAGTAGTAAAACTGGTGTTTTAAAACATAATTTTACTTCCTTTTACCCAGGAATATTCACAAGTTAAATCAAACCATTTCCAAATTATTTCCATAAAAAACAGCCCCCCGGGCCATGCAAGGTTTAGAAAATGGTGCCAGTAGGCCCGAAGCCCAAACCGTAGTAAAACCTGTATAAAGCCTCTTTATATGCATGAAAATAGTATGATCAAACACAATAGCTGCCCAGCAGCTCACAATCAACCTATCGACCCTGCACAGGCCCACAGCTACTCAGCAAGCATAACCAGCCTAGAAGGATAATTCTATGCCCGGGAATCATGGACATTCCCAAAATCCCACCTTCTATGTTCCAGAGTCAACAAGGCCTCACAGGACCACAAGGGTAAATAAAATATATCGGCAAGTACTACAAGCAACGGAGGAACAAAAGTAGACGGACATGAATAAAGCGGTCGAGGTCTGTGGTACCAACCTAATAAACCAACCCAAGGATGCCCATTAATACAATTTTATCCTATATATGCGGAGTCTAGGAAAAATAAACCGTAACCTACCTGTCGTCCGATGACAAACTTGAACCTCTCCGAAAAAAGCTCCGAAACGAAATCAAACTTGAACTCGGGCTTGAATAACTTGACGTAGATAACCAATTTTCTTTCGGAGTTCGCCAATATAATTACTCTACCAAACTCCTCTAATGTTCTATATATATCACTAATGGGATAAAGAGCTAAATGTATATATATAAGTGTATGCACGTATGCAGCTATTGAACAACACAAGGTAAATGACCTTTACTATAGTTAATTAATTAACTAACTATTGTATGACACTAATCCTTTAGCCATGTATTAGACACCTAGCAGCTACAATATGTTGGCTGCTTTGCCTCACCTCCACGTATTGTGGAGGTGGCAACATTTTAATATTTCCAGCCCGTTATGTATGTATTCGGGTATTGAATAAATTCGTGGTAAAATAAATATAGCTTTTTGAATATACCATAATTAATAGAAAATCATTTCAAATAAAACCTACTATATTATAATATTAATTTTTAACATTACTAAATTTACTATCTCCGTTAAAATATTACAATGTTTAAAAATCATATAAAATAAATACATATACAATTATATCATAACAAAAATATTTTTCATAAACCTTTAAAATATTTTAAAAAGGTAATAATAATATAGCTGTTTACCAAATTCAACTTTCAAATAAAATATTTTCAAATACACGCGATGTTAATAAATTCTCAAACTTAGGCTCGCAACTCACCAACGCACGATTTTGATACTCAAGAACTCTCTTGGAATCCTCCCTTATATTTTCTCACTGTTTCAGAACTAAAATGGCGTTTTAAAACGTGAAGTTGAGGCTTAAATCGAGTTTGACCCAACCCGGTTCGCGACCCGGTTCGCAACCCGATTCCTGCCAGACAGTCCGCAGTAAAATAGTCATAACTTTTTACTCCGCAATCAGTTGGATGTGAGGTTCTGTGAGTTGGAAACTAGACTCGTAGACCTTCGATTTGGTATCTCGGGGGACTTCTAACTCTTTATATATTGAGAGAAAAGCTCCGAGACATTTTACCCAAAGTTCAGAAAATTTATTAAAGAACTTACGATAACTTTTGCCGACTTGCTTGACTTCAAAACTTATAATGCGACCAAACAAATGGACCCGACACCGAAATACCGGTCCTGACGAGCCTTAAGTGACTTGGGGCCGCTACAAACAAGCTCTAATGGTTTAAGGAAAATGTATACGTGGAAATAACCGGAAGGGTCATTACAGCATTATACGTTGTTAATATTGCATCTTTACTATTTTATAATGGTTACAAACATTAGAACAAGCCTAGGTTTGATTTGCTATAATCAAAAAGTTAAAACTGGGTAAAAAGGATTAACAATAAGGATTCGGGACTACCAACTCCCTTCTAATGGATAACGGTTTAGCAAGGTTAATCTACTTGGGGTATTAATTGAGTTTTGTATTGTATCTTTTTAAGTTCGAAAGAATTGAAAAGAAAAGCGTCTATTTGGTTGAGAAATAATTAGACGTAGGAATGAATTCAATTACTTCATATTATGCATATGAAACGAGTCCATTTGAGCACTAACCCGAGGTTGTTTACAAAACCATGGTGAACACATCCCTAGTTCATCTCTAATATTGATTTTTACTCATTAAAATTGATCATTTGTTCGTGAATTACTCAAAGACTAAAAAAAGTTTGAATGTTATAAACTGCCCCTATTTTTTGGAAATCATTGATTAATAGTCATCTAAACTACTAACGACTTAACTTTCACCATATTCGCAGTGGGATTCGACCCCAACCTTTGTTGGGTTCTATATTTGGCAACGACCACTTATACTTCATAAGTGAGGTGTAATTTAGGCATATCAAATTTTGGCATCATTGCCTGGGAATACGATTGTCTATTAAGTCTGGTGTGTTTACTTGACTCTTAGTTATATTTCCTAATTTTACTTTTATTTGTTGTTTCTGAATTTTATAGGGTACTACTTTGTGTATGCCAAATACCCAATGCTCGAGTGAACCAATATTACCCTGCGACCCTGATCTTGCTAAAACTCTAAGGCTAAATATGAATGCACAACAGCCTGAGGCAGCAAGGCTTGATACAACATAACAGAACCTTAACGAGGATAATATTAAGGATGACGCTGCTTTGGGTGATGATGTTGAGGTGGACAATGTTGATAATGTTTCCCTTGTAGAACAGGGGCAACAAAATAAAGGTCAAGGTCGTCAATAATAGAGGTCATGTACTTTGGATGACGATGATGATACTGACCTGGATGGAGTGGGTGCTACTGGGGCCATTGTTCTTCCCCTATTGGCACCTGGTGCTATGTTTAATATCACCAACACCATGATTCAACTTTTGAATTTGAAGGGGCTGTTTAGAGGAGTGGCTGGTGATGATCCCAACATGCACTTGATGAACTTTGTTAGAATATGCAAGCCCTTTGAGCTGCCAGGAGTGAGTCAGAATGCTATTCGGCTTAGGTTGTTTCCGTTGTCTTTGTCTGTTGAGGCAGCGCTATGGTTGACAAAGTTGAATCCTGATTCTATAACAAACTGGAGTAAGTTGAAAGGAGTTTTCCTAGAAAGGTTCTTTCCTCCCTCCAGGATGATACAATTGAGTGATGAGATTAGTAAGTTCAGGCAGCAACCACATGAAGCCTTACATGAAACCTGGCTGAGGTTTAAGAAAAAGTTGACTCAGTGCCCAAACCATCAGTTGACAGATGGGTTTATGATGTAAACATTCTACAGGTCCTTAAACTAGGCTATCAAGCTGACACTTGATAATGATGCAGGTAGAGCGTTCATGGGGCTTATATTTATTGAGGCTACTGCTATCTTGGACCGGCTCTCCAAGACAAATAGATCTTGGCATACCTAGGACTCCAAAGTAGCAAACAGTATGAATATAGTAGGGATGTCAGATGAGCCGTGCAGGAAAGAAGAATAACAGGACCAAGACATAGCCCACTTGAAGACACAGATGGACTTGCTAACAAAACATTTGTTGGCAGGTGGAATTGAGATGGTAAAAGTTGTAGGTTCATAGAGTAGAGAAACTGAGGCAGAGTGTGATGAAGAAGCCAATTATTTGGGGGGTTTCCAGGCTTATGGCCAAGGAAACCAAGGTCGGAACCACCAGTGAGACAATTAATATGAAAAGCCTGGCTATAGGGATCCAGAGCAAGGCAATTGGAAGAACAAGTATGCAAGAGGTGGATTGTATGTACCACCTGGGAATCATGATAAAGCTAGCAACATTGTAGGTACTTTCAGTATGGAAGCCATGTTAGCTAAAGTGTTATCGTAAGTAGAATCGACTGACTCAGGGGTGAAGGAGATAAAAGGTGAGCTATCGTCCATGGGTCAGTTGGTGGACTCACATTCCACCTCGATTAAGCAGTTAGAGAAGAAAATTAGGTAACTTTCAGCAACTCTAAATCAAAGAAAGAGTGGTACTTTACCAAGTGACACAATACGAAATCCAAGAAATGATGGGAGTTGCATGGCAATCACTACACGAAGTGGCAAAATGTTTTTGGAATCACATCCGATAATTTAGACTCAGACAGGTGATATTGCTGCTGCTGATGTGTTAGTAGATAATGAGATGGGTGTACCAACTTAAAACTCTATCGCGGTGGAGGATGCTACTCAATTGCTCAAGGAGAAAAGCAAGGAAGGTGAAAAACTTCCAACTCAAATACCCAAGCTTCCTCCTCTATTCCCTCGTAGGATCAAAAAGAAGGTGGAAGATGGAAAGTTCCATAAATTAATATCTATGCTCAAACAAATATAGGTGAACATCCCTTTAGTGGAGCTCTTGAGAAAATTCCCAGATACGCCAAGTTCATGAAGGACTTGATCACTAAAAAGAGGTCGGTTAGTTTTGAGTCCGAAGATAAACTTCACCACTATAGTGCAATCTCGTCGAGGTTATTGGTCCAAAAGAAGGAGGATATGGGTGCCTTTACTATCCCCTGCACCATTCAGGAGTTCAACTTTGCAAAGGCACTCTGTGATTTGGGAGCTAACATTAATTTGATGCCGCTAGCTATTTATCGGCAGTTTGGCTTGGGAGCCTACAAACCGACTACCATGAGGCTACTGATAGCCGATAGATTAGTAAAGCGACCGGTGGGTATTTTGTAAGACGTGCTAGTGAAGGTTGGAAAATTTATATTTCTGGCAGACTTTGTAATCTTGGATTGCAAAGTAGATTTTGAAGTGCCCATAATTTCGGGGTAACCCTTTTTAGCGGAGGGTAGAGTACTGGTTGATATGGAAAGCAATGAACTGACATTCAGGCTGAATGATGATATAGTCAACTTCAATATTTGCAAGTCTATGAAGCAGCTGAGAGACATGAGGGTAGTCTCAATTATTGATATAATTGTAGATTCTGAAGTAGAGGTACCTATTGAGGAGAGGTTTGCTTTAGAGACTTTGGCTGCAATATTGATAAACTTCGATGGTGATGACATCGAAGAATATGAGGAGACAGTGAATGCTTTGGTAGGAATGGATTCATATTCCTATGCCCCAAAGAAACTAGACTTGGACTTGAAGAACATTCCAACGCCTCCAGCAAAGCCTTCGATTGAAGAAGAACCTGCGTTAGAATTGAAAGAATTTCTGGGACATCACAGATATGTATTTTTGGGTGATCACAATACATTACCCAAAATTATTGTTGTGGATCTTGTGGAGTGGCAGGTAGAGGCTTTGTTGTTTGTATTTTGGAAGTATAAAAAGGCTATTGGCTAGACTATTGCAGATATCATCGGGATTCCACTAGGTATTTGTACTCATAAAATACATCTGGAGGACGGGTGTACTCTTACCACTGAGCATCAGCAAAGGCTGAATCCATTGATGCAAGAATTGGTAAAGAAGGAAATAAGTAAGTATCTCGATGCAGGAGTGGTGTACCCAATTTTAGACAAAAAATGGGTAACCCCAGTTCAATGTGTCCCTGAAAAAAGGAGGAATAATTGTAGTGGAAAATGAGAAGAATGAGTTAATTCCATTGAGACTGGTCATTGGATGGCGGGTCTGTATGGACTACCAAAAGCGTAACTCTTGGACTCTGCGGGATCACTTCCCGATACTTTTTATGGATCATATGCTTGATAGATTAGCTAGGAGATAATGGTATTTCTTTTTAGATGGGTATTCGGGTTACAACTAAATATCCATTGCACCGGAGGATCAGGAGAAAACCACCTTCACATGCCCGTATGGAACTTTTACCTTTAGACGCATGCCGTTTGGTTTGTGTATATGATGACCCTTCTGGTCATCTTCATGTTTATGCATTTATTGTGCTGTTAGAGCTTTCCTGTAGTGGTCCTAAGTCATTTATGGCTTGTTGGGACTGGTAGTTTGGTGCCCTGGTTGTTCATTTGGTTGTTTTGGTCGTTTGCCTATTTTAGAGCCTTAACTTAGAATATCATTGACTTCAGTCAACATTCTTATCTAACATGCTCGAAATCAAATTCTGACAGTTCTGTTAGCTCCGGAGCATTGAGTTTAGTCTATTTGGACCTTTAGTTGAGGCCTGAGAACTTCCAGTATGGGTTTTGTGTTGTTTTCTCTGTTTTTAGGCTATTTGGAGTTGAAAGTGTAACTTTGGTCAGCTTTTGATGATTGGAGCGTCAGATTTGAAATCCGACGATTCCATCAACTCCGGAATGTTGAGTTTGGGTTAGGTAGGTGGTTGGTTTGGGTTTTGGGTGAGCCGATCTCATTTCGAGTCTTTGGTTGCTTGTTAGTTAGTGTTGACATTTCTCCAAAACGACCTCGTATGGAAGTTTCATTGATTCCGTTGGGTCCAGAATGTTGTTTCCACACTATTAGCATTATTGTTTTTTGAATATCGGGTTTTGATCATGCCCGAACCACCCTGTGAATTTTTTTAGTGCAACTGGTTTAGTGCAGTTGCAGGCCTTCAGCGCCAATGACGCCCAGGCAGCGCGATCGCGCTAGCTGTGGCCAGCCCTTGTGCGTGATGGCGCCAGGCTAACACCAATGGTGCCTAGGCCAGCGCTTGCCTGCCAGCACCGATGGCGCCTTAGCGTGGGCCTCCCTTGAGCGCGATGATGCTGGTTTAGCACCAATGGCGCTGACCAGCGCCCAGCTGGTATATATTCCTTGGCTTTTGTTTTTCTAGCTCTTTCCTCATTCATTTCCCAACTCTAAACTCAAATTCTCAATATCAAATAGCTCCAAATCAGTTCCTAACCTTGGGGAAACCTTTGTTCATCGATTATCCGTGCTTCGTCAATAGTTGGTAAGTCTTTCTCCCCAACTTGCTCTTCTTTTGTTCTCTAATAAATCACCATTGTTGGTAAGTTTTCTAAGCTTGGTTTTCTTGGTGATTCTGCTCGTTTTGTGATTGCATGATCGTGGGCTCACTCAATTTACCTCCTTGGCGTAATTTCTCGCATTTTGGTAAGCTTTCTTGCTCAATTTATGATTGTTCATCCTTAAAATTCCACCCTTTAAGCCCTCTCTTGAGCAAGCTGTTTGGGGCTTTCCCCTTGGCCAAAATTGCTCATTTTTCAAGCATGTCTCCTTGGCATCATTGTGGACATCGTGCTTCTTTTTAGTTTTGGTTTCAGATTGTGGACCCCGCAGGCCCACTTTTGACTCGAATTTTGACGGCTATAATTATAGCATTATAGGTATCGTTAGACTCTTTTTAATGTATTTGTATGTTTGTGATAGTTTGATTATCATTCGGGGTTTCTCAGAGCGATTCGGGCTTGGATATCATCATCCCAGCAGCTTGTCATCGAAAGATAGGTAGGTTACAGTTTAAACTCTTTAGACTTTGCATATATAGGATAAAAAAAATTTAATGGGCATCTTTGGGTTGGGTTTACTAGTTGGTACCCCAGACCTTGACTGCTTTATTCATGTCCGATTCTTTTCTTCCTCCGATTATTGTAGTATTTGCAATAGATGATATTATCACCATTGTGGTCCTGTGAGGCCTTATATTGACTCTGGAACGTAGATGGTAGGAAATTGGGAATGTCTGTGAGTCTCGAATATCGTTATTATTGTTATAGAGCTGGCTATCTATGTTGTAGAACGATTGGAGCCTGTGCAGGGGTGATAGGTTTATTGTGAGCCGTTTGGCTATTGATTGTGAAAAGTTAAAAGAAAAAATTGCTATTGTTTTCCTACTATATATTGGACCCGGTTGAACTGAGGTGCTAGATTGACCCTGCTGTGGATGAGAAATGATATTAGAATCGGTAAAGCCGAGCATCAAACTTGATTTACTACTATTTTAGACTCGGATATGCCCGGGCACTCTTGAAAGGGGTTTATGCGACTTATTTCATTGATTTATACGTGGATAGAATTTAGGCATGCATTTTGAGCATTTAAGTACTAGTTTGGATCCGGTGGCACTCTAAACTGATATTTTGAGGTTAGAGTGTAGTATGTGGTCTACGAGTAGACCTCCATGGACCCTATCATTCTATACCAAGTGCTACGGGCAAAAGGGTGACCGAGGGTAGCGGTGTACGGTGGAGTAGTTGTACTCGGGAGAAGTCCTTCCATGGATCCCACCTTTATTGGACCTTTGGGGCACCGGAGGGGGTAACATACTGACACTGCGGTTACACTTTGTTTGGCATGACATAACATATCATTCATTTATGTGAGGTACCACCCTTGTTTGCTGTTTGTTGATTGTACGCTTCGGTAGTATGGGATGCCGGAGGGTTTGTCTTCACTTGTTTGTATTCCTTGGGTGTATGTGCGCCTGTAGGACTATAGGTAGATTTATTATTACTATTTTTCTCTATTGGTTCCTATTGTGGTTCTTATGACTTTGGAGATTGTTCCGGTTTAACTTGGGCTTCCAGTTGTTGAATTCTTGACTTGAGATTGCATGCTATTTGGGTTATAGTTCCTTGTATTCGAGCATGTTTACTGTTCTCTTTCTCTCCTTCTCTATTCGTTGAGGTTACCGGTATACCACCTACTTTCTAGACTCTTCTTTATATATTTGTTGTTGCGAGGATCCCGAGTATGTGTTTTTTCTTTTGCCTATGATGTGTATTCTTTTAGCTAGCCATATGTATTGTTCCTGCTTATATTCCTTTTGTGCTAACCTCCGTGTGTTTATTCATTGCCTTCTGTGACTAATTGTTTTCTACGCTGCTTATTACTGCTCTTTTATCTTATATGTGCCCAGTTGGCCTATGATACCTACTGGGTACCCGTTGCTTTGCAATTGGTGCTCATACTACACTCTGCATCTTCTGGTGCAGATCCTAGTGTGGGCCATCACCGCTAGATCATGGGGTTCATGCTTGGAGATCTTTTGGACTATCCAGACTGAGAGTGAGCTCTTGGAGACCGGAGCTTAGCTTTTATCTTCTATATCATGTACTTTGTTACTACTCGGAGACAATTCTATATATATTATTTTGGATTCTTCATACTCCTTATATATAGTTTCGGCTCTATACTATGATACCAGGTTTTGGGGTTTGGTTTAACTTTTGCATATGTATATATATTCTTGTTATCTATCTTTTCATCTTATTCCTTGCTTTCGCTTGATTTTATCGTTTCTCCCGCTTAACTGTTAGTTAGTAGCCCATTAATAACCATTCTAGGCTACGGGGAATGGTTCACCTACTGGGGGTTGTAGGTGCCATCATGACCGAGAAATCAGGTCGTGACAGGTTGGTATCAGAGCTTTAGGTTCACCGGTGTCATCTGTATAGAAGCCAATGTCTAGTAGAGTCCTGGGGATCGGGGAGGCAACATCCATACTTAATCTTCGGAAGGCTATGGTGACATCTTAGGAAAAATGGTCTTTTCTTGATTCTATCTGGTGCGTAGTATGCTTGGATGTTTCTGGAAATCTCACTTGTTCTCATTTACTCTTCTGCAAATGGTTCATACGAGATCATCAGCGTCGGGCAGAGACGAGCCTTTGACTCCAGCACCCCCAACACCAGCTAGGGATCAAGGAGGTCGTAGAGGTAGGGGTCATGGATGTCCCATAGCAGAGGACCTGCTAGAGCTGCTAGAGTTGAGGTATAGCCTGAGCATGATTATGAGCCAGAGTTTGATCCTGAGCAGCAGCATGTGGACTCGGGGACAGCCCAGGTACCACCAGCTCCAGTACCAATTCCATCACCAGTTTCATCCCCAACTCAGTCTTCAGATATTTGGGGTTTACTACTTCAGCTATTGGGCATGATTGGAGAACGACCTTCTGAGGTAGCACAAACATCCGCTCAGGGGGCAACCCTAGGTATTCAGAGTTCAGGAGCACAGTATGCTATTGTAGCTCCCTGTGCGAAGGTTATTTCGGTTCCAGTGATTGCACAACCTCTTGCTCCTCGCCCAGCTATGACAGATGGGGAGCAGAAGGACTTGAGTAGATTTCTGAGATTGGCACCACCAAGATTTGCTGGTACATCGGGTTAGGCTCCACATGAGTTCATTACTACATGTGAGGAGATATTACACCATTTGGGTTTGCTAGAGACTCACGGGGTTGGATATACTACGTATCAGCTGGAGGGTCCAGCAAAGTTATGGTGGAGGGCACAGGTTGTTTGCAGACCTTCTACATTACCTCTGATGCCTTGGTTTGAGTTTTATGAGGCCTTTATGTCCAAGTTCTTACCTCAGAGTGATTGTGAGCATCGCCATGAGCAGTTCACGACGCTTATGCAAGGATCCATGTCTATATCTGAGTATGAGACCTGTTTCTATCAATTGCTCCATTTGGGGCTATGATTATTCCTACTGAACCGGACAGGATTTGCAGGTTTGTTTGGGGATTGCAGACTGAGCTTAGATAGGCAGCTGAGATATTAGTTTCTAGTGGTCGGTCATTTCAGGCTATTGCAGACTATGTCCGTACTGCGGAGGACATGTATCGACAGGATCAGGGGGCTAGAGATAAGATGTCTTATTATCAGGGTGGCTACAGTGGTTCTAGACATGGTGGTAGAGGTTCAAGCCAGTAGGGCTAGGGTTATCAGCCACAGCAGCACCATGGTCAGTCTAACCGACTGGTTCAGGCTTCACTTCAGACTTCTGGTAGTTCTCAGTTTGATCAGGGTCAGTCTTTGAGAGGTGCAGCTTCTGAGGCATCAGGCCGTGTTGGACATACAGGTTCTGCTGGTCTGTCTCGACAGTTCAGGCCATCAGGGCCTTATTATGAGTGTGGTGTTGTTGGCCATTATGCTAGAGATTTCCTCCAGCAGGGTACAGTTCAGTCAATCGCTTAGATAGCTGAGCCTTTGCTAGTAGTTCAGCCACCAGCTATAGGCTATGGTGCCCCTTGTGGTAGAGAAGGTGGTAGGGATGGCGGTCAGGCAGGTGGAGGTCGTCATCAGTTCTATGCGGTCCTTGGGAGACCGGAGATAGAGGCCTCGGATGCTGTGATTACAGGTACAATTTATTTGTGCCATCAATCTGTTATGTCTTTCTTTGATCCTGGATCTACATATTCATACATATCTGCCTACTTTGTGCCTTGTTTGGGGTTGGCTAGTGAGCCATTATCTATTCTCATTTCTATTTTGACCCAGTAGGAGATTCTTTAGTAGCAGATCGGATTGTGAGATCTTGCATGATATTTGTTGGCGATTTAGAGACTTGGGGTGATTTGATAATACTTGATATGTTAGATTTTGATGTGATACTGGGCTGGTTATCCCTTCATCATGCAGTTTTGGATTGTTATGCCAAGACCGTTACTATCACCGTGCTGGTGTATCCCCGGTTGTGTGGTAGGGTTCTGTTAGTCGTGCACCATCTGGGATCATCTGTTGTCTTCAAGCTAGGAAGTTGATTTCCCATGGGTGTTTAGATTATCTAGCATATGTCCGGGATACTAGTGCTGACCCTTCATCTCCTGAGTCTGTCCCTGTGGTTAGAGACTTCCTAGATGTGTTCTCTACCGACCTGCCAGGCCTTCCACCTGAGAGAGATATTGATTTCACTATTGAGTTAGAGTCAGGAACCAGGCCTATTTCTATTTCTCCCTGCCGTATAGCTCCTGCTGAGTTGAGAGAGCTTAAGGAGCAGCTCCAGGATTTGTTAGCTAAAGGGTTCATTAGACCGAGTGTGTCACCTTGGGGTGCTCTTGTTCTTTTTGTTAAGCAGAAGGATGGGTTGATGCGGATGTGTATTGATTATCGGCAGCTGAATAAGGTGACATTTAAGAATAGGTATTCGATGCCGAGGATTGATGACTTGTTTGATCGGCTTCAGGGTTCAGCCGTGTTTTCGAAGATTGATTTGACGTTCGGCTACCATCAGTTGAGGATTAAGGCAGAGGACACCCCTAAGACAACATTCAGGACAGGTTATGGCCATTATGAGTTCCTGGTGATGTATTTTAGGTTGAATAATGCCCCCGCAACTTTTATGGACTTGATCCATAGGGTGCTTAGCCCGTACTTGGATATGTTCATGATAGTCTTCATAGATGACATTCTGGTTTACTCCCAGAGTAGAGTTGAGAATGAGTAGCACTTGAGGACTGTACTTCAGACTTTGAGAGATCATCGACTTTATGCCAAGTTCTCAAAGTGTGAGTTTTGGCTTGATTCAGTTGCATTCCTAGGGCACATGGTGTCTAAGGATGGGATTAGAGTTGATCCAGGTAAGATTTTGGCGGTTTATGATTCGCCTAGACCTACTACTGCCACCGAGGTTTGCAACTTTGTTGGGTTAGCAGGTTACTACAGGCGGTTTGTTTAGGGATTTTCTTCCATAGCAGCACCCTTGACTATTGATAAGTCAGTAATCTACCAACTTATTGAGCCTATATCCATGAATTATTGCTATGTTTTGAATCGATTTAGAGGTTCTTATGTCCTTTATTGATGTCTATGCAGGTACTTTTGATAGAAGATGAAGAACAAGGATATGGACCCAAAAAGAGCCAAAAAGAGCAAAGAGTGAAGAGATGAGAAAAGCTGAAGAATCTGAACCAAGATGCGGTGGCTGTGCGACACACACAAGCTAAGGTGCGGTTCACACCTCCTCCGCGTGAAGTTGCTAAAGTTGCTGAAGATTCTTCTAAGGAGTGCGGTCGCTGTGCGATGTGCACATCCCATGGTGCGGAACACACCACCTTCGTACAAAAGCCGCAATTTCAGCTGAAGTCACTGTTTGAGTTGAAGCAGGTGTATGATGTGCACATCGCGACATGCGAACCGCACGTCACGTCGCACACTTCTCATAGGAAAAACTTGTCCTAATTTTATGTGATGACTTGGGAACATATAAAAGGCCATTTAGGCTCAATTTGTATATACAATACTTCAGACTTGAGTCTTAGAGATAGTTTTTGCTTTGTAAACAAGTTTCCACCTCCATTGAGAAGAGGGTTTCAATCCAAATTTCTTGGTTAATAATTTGTGTGCCTAATTTGATTCTAGAACTTGAGATTCAGCTACCATGGATAGGAATTTGACTTACCCAGATGGTATCTCTTCTTCTTCTACTATGAGTGGCTAAATTTTCTTATCTAGGGGTGTATTGATGATGGGTGCTTAGTTAATAGGTGTGGGTATTGTTAATTCATCTCTATAATTGCTTATTTTACATGGGTCTAGTAATTCCACTAAGTTTTAAGCATAAAATTGATGGTTGCAAACATTAGTTTACTTTACTTGACTATGTGATTGCTTGAAAGAGTATTCCATGGTTGTGGATGTGAAATTGCTAGTGGGAACTTGGGAATCCTTCTAGATTTGAGTCTTGAAATAGCTCTTATCGTAGGAATCTCCCATTAAGGGTTTAAGCTAGAGATAGTGTGACCTTTCCAAGCATAGGTTAGTTGAGTGTTGATCCAACCAATGGTGTTCTACCCGAAATCATTGGAAATGTGGATGTTGATCGAGAGATAAACATTCCACACCTATAACCAATGCTACTTGTGTCAAATAGCGAGAATAAAAGTGAATTGATGATCACCCTATCCCATAAGCAACGCCCCATTGGATGTGCACCCCTAGTCTTCTAAATCACTTGGTACACCCATCTTTACTTTTATTGCTTTTTGTTGAATTGTGTTAGTAGTGACAACTTTCCCAATTCCCCCCATCCTTTTAATTTTTGTTTAAGCAATTACTCTTGACTTGAAATCAACTCATACAATCTCCAGTTGGCTAAGTCAAGTCCCTTGGGTACGACCCTGACATCCATTTGGTTTATAAATTTTGTTTTGCGGCACGATCGCCGTGGCCTCCTAATTGGAGAGCACGATTTGAGCGTTCATCAAAAATGGCGCCGTTGCCGGGGGCTTGAGTGTTAAATAATTTTTGATTGTTGTTTTGAAGTCAACTTGAGAGTTATTGTTTCCTTTTACTTTTTGTTATTTGTGTTGATTGAGTAGGCTAGGTATGGACGAAGCCGATGATAATGAATGCATTGGTGGCTTTGATGATGCCAATGCTGCCGAGCCTATGATACAAGGAGGTGTAGGTGCAATCCGCCTACCCCCCATGATGGGAAATGTTGTCTTTCACGTGACAAGCACCATGCTCCACTTTATTCAGATGAAGGTCTTATTTGGTGAAGTAGCACATGAAGATGCCAACCGCCATATTCAGAATTTCATGGAGATTTGCCAACCGTTCATCTTTCAACATATCTCCCAAGAGTCCATCCGATTGCGTCTCTTCCCTTTTGCCTTGATGGGGAAGCCACAATGTGGTTAGAGGAGTTACCGGATAACTCAATCACATCTTGGGCCGAGTTGGTTGAGGTATTTACCTCAAGATTCTTTCCTCCATCTCGAATGATGAAGCTAAGAGATAAGATTACTAACTTTAGGCAGATCCCGGACGAACCTCTTTATAAAGTTTGGCTAAGGTTCAAAAAGAAGCTTTTCTTGTGTCCAAATCGTGAGTTGTTAAACAATGTGCTGCTACAAAGCTTCTATCGATCATTGAACTCTATGAACAAATCGGTGGCTGATAATCTTGGAGGTGGTACCTTCATGGACTTGGAGTTTCCCATATCCTCGACTTTGTCAGAGCGAATGACGAAGACCAATCAAGCTTGGCATACAAGAGTGGATGTGCCATCTTTGGGAGGACCTTTGGCCATCTTGGTTAATGAAATGAGGAAAAAAGAGGAGGAGCGTGATGAGACAATGGTCAAGATGATGACACAAATTGACTTGATGGCCAAGCATGTAATGGGAGCGGGAGGTGCTAAGTCAGTGAATGCAGTGAGTACACCGGAGATCAAAGTGAATGATATTGAGCTTATGACTGAGGTTGATGGTAAGCTATGCTTTGTGTTGACGGGTTCTCGCCCTGGGTACTATCGCCCACGGGAGGAGAATCAAGGTTGGATCAGAGATAAAGAGAGGGATGGCAATTGGCGTGACAGAGACAAGGATGGTGATCGCTTCAATCATCAGAGTTCTAATCCTTACATCCCCCCAAACAAATCTAATTTTCTCTACCAACCGGGCATAAGCAACCCCAGCCAATCAATGTTAGAGGACATGTTGTCCTTGGTTCTTAAGAAGGTGGACACCATAAATTCAGGAGTAAATGAGCTAAAGAGTAAGGTTTCAACACTTCACCAAACTGTGAGCTCCCACAACGCCTTGATCAAACATCTTGAGGCCCAAATGACCCACCTATCAAGCCAAATGAACCCTCGGATGAACGGGACATTGCCTAGCGACACCGTTGCCAACCCCAAAAATGAGTAAGGATTGAGGTAGTATCGTCATGCTGCAATGTTAAATCAAGTGCTGCTTAGGAGGCAACCCAAGTTTCTTTATTTGTTTTTGGTTATCTTTTGTTGTTTTTGTAGGAATGCATCGATGGAAAATCGAACAAGGGAAAGTAATGAAAAAAGGGGATGTGCGGTGGACTGTGCGGACCGCAGGGGCAATTGTGTGTGTCGCACAACCTATCGCATGCCACACCAGAAGACCTGAAGGCATTCTGAAAAATGGGAGGTGATGTGCATCTGGATGTACGGACCGCACAAGCCCAAGTGCACATCACACCTCCATCGTACGATGAAACAGATGCCTGGGTAAACCTAGGGGTGAAACAGGAGGGCTTGTGCAATACGCCATGCAGTCCACACCTTGCTTGGTGTAAATCGCATATCGCGGCACACGAAAGGTAATTTTGAATCTTAATTGACCTAACCCATTAACGGACTTGACCCGGAGATGACCTGGCCAACTTTTCTTTTTCTTTTTCTTTTAAAACCGCCACTTCTCTTCTTTTTCCACCATCTTTCTCCACAACTCCCAAAATTCCCTCTCAAAACTCTCTCTAAATCCCTCAAACTCTCCCAAAATATTCTTCTCATCTTACCAAATCTTCTCCATCATCGCCGCGGTCATTCTCCGGAAAGGTCATGTGGGTCACCATTGTTGGAGTTAAAAAGCTTCAATTTTCACTCCTCTCTTCACAATCTTCACTTGTAGTAAGTTCTATGATGTTAAATACATATTTTTATGAATTATGGGAACTCATATTGTGAAGCATGCTTAGTATAAATTTCCATGTTGATTTTGGGTGAGATCCAAAAATTTTGGGTCCCCAATTTTGAGTTGTTTTTGATAATATACCTTAGAATCAACTTGGTAGGGCTTTGAATTTATGAATGCATGTTGATTGGTAGTAATCTTTAGCCTTGAAATCTGTGTTGGGGTAAAGTCTGAGTAACCCACTCTTGACTAGTGCTTGATTTGGCCCGATGATAGATTGGGTGACATCATTCTTAAGGGCAAATCGTTATTTGTCACGCGGTTTTGATTGATAACTGATTATTGAGGTTGAATGTTTCTGATTGTATGCCCATGATCTTTGTTCGAAATCTAGGTGGGTTGTATGATCTTGTGCAGGGAGGAGGTTGATTGTTGTTATGTTTATTGGTGCCCATTGTTGCAAGTAGGGCTTGATATTCCCCATGATAGACAGGGTAACGTCCATCTTAAGGGAAGGCGTTGAGTTCTTTCTTGCTTGTGTTTGTGTCAATGGAAATTCGAGAAAGTCTGAGTACCTGGAAGTTAAGGTCATAATCCCTTTGCCCCTTTTGTTTAATGTGATTTGGTTGTTGTGTAGTGCCGAAGCACATCTTGCTCTATGAATCAAATGCGTAACTCACAAGAACATAAGGAACTAAAAATTCCAATTGTGTCATTGTGCATTTAGCATACGATGCACAAATCTTGATGTGCGGGGCGCACAAGGCATCGCACCAAATTGAAAAGAATGAGTAGGTCACTGATCTGAGGGGCGACACATGGTGAGACACGCACTCCTGATGGTGCAAATTGCACCAGCATCGCACCTCAGTTGAAAATTCCCTGAAGGTTCTGTGGGCTTGTGCAACAGTACATGCGATGAACACTCCTCCTGGTGCGTTTCGCATATGGTCTGCATAAGACAACATTGACCTGCTTTGTTTTTTCTAATCCATTGCATTCCATCTTTTGTAGTTGCTAAATTCTTTCTAGGCTTTGTTTTCTTTTCTTGGCTCACAATCTGTGTGTGCAGAATTGAGACAATTTATTTCCCTTATCGGGCCTAGTTGACATTTCTGCTTAGTTATATTTGGCCCTTGTCGGGCACATTTTGGATAATGATTGTGATGCTATTGTTTTTCTTTCCCTTAGATTATGTTTTTGCTTTACTTTGAGCTTATTTGTGCCCTCACTGGGATTGATATTTGTTGACTATGCGCTGGGTTGGTCTTACATGCCCCATTGTTTCACCACCCGTGCCTTGCACATGCGCTAAATGCATACGCCTAGGCTTGTTCTTGAATGAAATTATGAGCGCAAATTCGATTATCACCTTGTTAATAGTAGTGTAGAAATAAACTTCAAAGGGTTTTCTTAATACCACGTTTCTTTCCCAAGGAGCAAAAGTTTTGATTATTTTCTTTTTCTTTTCTTTTGTTTTTGTGTGTCGAACCGGGTTGGTGTTTTCCTATGATAGATTGAGAGGCTACTTTCCTAAAGGAAAATGCCAAGTTTTAGTTTAGAATTGAGTCCGTAAGTGCTTGTCTCAAAATGGGCCCACCAAAAAAAATTTTATGGCAATTTATTCGTGACAATGGAAGTAAAAAGGGAATGAATTTTTGAGGAAAAGCATTCTCTTGTCATGACTTGCACACTCTCGCTTTGGCTTGATTGACTCACAAATGAGTGGGTAATGAACTCGGAATAGCATGTCAAAAGTCATTTGCCCCAATTTATGGTGGGACTAATGAATGAAGTCTTGTGGCATGATGCCTTGTGTGGTGAGGCTGTACCTTGATTCTTGTGCATAAGTGTCATCTAGAACTTTCCCCGAATGTGATTCAAGGCAAAATTCTAGGTGTAACTGAGCTTGGAAGATGACCTTAGGCCCTTTTTCATAAGCCACTTCACCCAAATGACTTCCCAATGGCATCAAATCCTAGTTAACCCCTTTGAGCTTGTGACCATTCTTTGGCACCTTGTCAATACCTTGACCTTTTTGGAACCTCTATCTTGGCACCCATCCTCCCTAATTGCTTGAAAATGAAAAGTAGGCTAAAAGCCTAAGTTTGGGGGGGGAACAAAAGACAACATAGGAAAATGCCTAAGTTTGGGGGCTGCATATGATTAAATGAGGAGAAAAAAAAAGTGCACTTCAAGTGCAAGGTAGCACCTTAATTTCACTTTGAAAATTGCTCCAAAATATCAATCCAATGAGAAAATTGAAAAGCAAAAATTGGTGCTATCAAGTAAAGGTGATATAAGGTGTGAATGATCATGAGTTAAAAAAGAGAAATCTTGGGCTGTGCGAGGGAGGAATAAGGTGAAGTTGAAATAGAAAAGTGTGAGCGGTGTTCAAAATGAGAATAAAGAGCATTAGGGAGCCATAATCAGTTGAACCAAATGATATCCTCACCTTAGCCCTAGCCAACATCGTAACCCACAAGTACTTGGTGATTCCGAGCTTGGCTACCCTACATTAGTGGCGATTTACATGAAGGGCAAGCCTATGGTTCGATGCGCATGCACTTGAACTTCCTTGAGAGAGTGAGAGTCTTCTTGGTTATCTTATAATCCCGTGTATTTTGAATGGAATAATTGTGAGTGGGATTCTCTCTTGTGGTGAGTGGCATCATGCACTCAAATTGAAGCATAGAGTCTCTATTTCAATTGAGGGGAATGAATGAGACAAGTTGTGTGGCAAATCTTGAGGCAAACCTTGACGGTCCATGCCAATGACTTGAGAAACTTAAATGTCTTATTTTGAATGACAATTTCCCTTGATTTTAAATAAGAAATGTTGTCCTTTTGAAAAAGTTTTGAAATGACCAATTGCCTTGAGTTTGTGGTGGTCCAAATTGAGATGAGCATAGTAGTTGAGTCTTTTGTTTGTTTCTTTTTCTTAAATTTTTAGTGTAGAGTAGTTTTTTTTTGTGCCTTGATTGAGCCTTATCATAATTCATTCCTTGCCTTGTGAGTATCTTGCTTGAGGACAAGCAATAGTTCATGTTTGGGGGTTTAATAAGTCGGCAATCTACCAACTTATTGAGCCTATATGCATGAATTATTGTTATATTTTGAATCAATTTAGAGGTTCTTATGGCCTTTATTGATGTCTATGCAGGTACTTTTGATAGAAGATGAAGAACAAGGATATGAACCCAAAAAGAGCCAAAAAAGAGCTAAGTGTGAAGAGATGAGAAAAGCTGAAGAATCTGAACCAAGATGCGGTGGCTGTGCAGCACGCACAAGCCGAGTTGTGGTTCACACCTACTTTGCATGAAGCTGCTAAAGTTGCTAAAGATTCTTCTATGGAATGTGGTCGCTGTGCGACGTGCACATCCCGTGGTGCGAAACGCACCAACTTCGCACGAAATCCGCAATTTCAGCTAAAGTCACTGGTTAAGCTGAAGCAGGTGTGCGGCGCGCACATCGCGATATGCGAACTGCATATTGCGTTGCACACTTCTCGAAGGTCAAACTTGTCCTAATTCTATGTGATGACTTGGAAACATATAAAAGGCCATTTTAGGCTCAATTTGTATATACAATACTTCAGGCTTGACTCTTAGAGATATTTTTTGCTTTGAAAATGATTTTCCACCTCCATTGAGAAGAGAGTTTCAATCCAAATCTCTTGGTTAACAATTTGTGTGCCTAAGTTGATTTTAGAACTTGAGATTCAGCTACAATGGATGGGAATTTGACTTACCTAGATGGTATCTCTTCTTCTCCTACTATGAGTGGCTAAATTCTCTTGTCTAGGGGTGTATTGATGATGGGCGCTTAGTTAGTGGGTGTGGGTGTTGTTAATTCATCTCTATAATTGCTTATTTGACATGGGTCTAGTAATTCCACCAAGTTTTAATCATAAATTTGATGGTTGCAAATATTAGTTTACTTTACTTGACTATGTGATTATTTGAAAGAGGATTCCATGATTGTAGATGTGAAATTGCTAGTGGGCACTTGGGAATCTTTCTAGATTTGAGGCTTGAAATATCTCTTACATAGGAATCTCCCATTAAGGGTTTAAGCTAGAGATAGTGTGACCTTCCCAAGCATAGGTTGGTTTAGTGTTGATCCAACTAATGGTGTTCTACCCAAAATCATTAGAAATGTGGATGTTGATCGAGAGATAAACATTCCACACCTATAACCAACGCTACTTGTGTCAAATAGTGAGAATAAAAGTGAATTGATGATCACCCTATCCCATAAGCAACGCCCCATCGGATGTGCACCCCTAGTCTTCTAAATCACTTGGTACACCCATCTTTACTTTTATTGCTTTTTGTTGAATTGTGTTAGTAGTGACAACTTTCCCAATTCCCCCCATCCTTTTAATTTTTGTTTCAGCAATTACTCTCGCCTTGAAATCAACTCATACAATCTCTAGTTGGCTAAGTCAATTTCCTTGGGTACGACCCCGACATCCGTTGGGTTTATAAATTTTGTTTTGCTGCACAATTGCCATGGCCTCCTAATTGGAGAGCACGGTTTCAGCGTTCATCAACTATGTTGACTAGGAAAGATGTTCCATTTCAGTGGTCGGATCAGTGCTAGGATAACTTCCAGAGGCTTAAGGCCTTATTTACTTTAGCTCTAGTTTTGACTTTACCGGTTGAGGGTCAAAGTTTCGCCGTGTATTGTGATTCTTTAGGGGTTGTTCTTGGTTGTGTGTTGATGCAGCAGGGTCAAGTGATATCATACGTGTTGAGACAGCTGAAGTTCATGAGCGCAACTAGACCACTCATGACTTAGAGTTGGCGTCGGTAGTCTTTGCACTCAAGATCTGGAGGCACTACTTATATGGAGTTCATTGTGAGATATTCACCAACCATCATAGTCTTCAGTACTTTACGAGTCAGCGAGAGCTGAACTCGAGGCAGAGAAGATGGATAGAGTTACTGATGGACTATGATTTCACCATTCTATATCATCTAGGAAAGGCAAACATGGTAGTGGATGCCTTGAGTCATAAGGCGGTGACAATAGGCAACCTAGCTTCACTTTCATTTTCTGAGCAACCGTTGGCCTTGGACATCCAGTCCTTGGCTAACTGTCTGGTTAGACTTGACTTGTCGGATCCTAGTAGAGTTCTCGCCAGAATTAAGGTTCGTTCTACTCTAGTTGAACAGATTCAGAGCTAACAATTTGAGGATCAGAGTTTGTGTGACCTTCATGATCAGGTAGTTTGGGGTGAGGCTTGTCGAGCTACTCTGGGTTCTGATGGTATTTTGAGGTTCGACAGTCATCTTTGTGTCCAAGGGTTGGAGATTTGATTCAATTGATACTTCATGAGGTACATTATTTTAGATACTCCATTTATCCTGGCACAACAAAGATGTATTGAGATTTGAGGCAGCTTTACTGGTAGAGCAGTATGAAGAGGGAAATAGCAGAGTTCATATCTCGATGCTTGAACTGTTAGCAGGTTAAGTTCGAGCACATGAGATCTGGTGGTTTGATGCAGCGACTTCCCATTCCTGAGTGGAAGTGGTAAGGGATTACTATAGACTTCATTATTGGTTTGCATCGTACTGCTCGTGGGTTTGATTCCATATGGGTAATTATTGATAGGCTGACTAAGTCAGCACACTTCTTACCAATTCAGACTTCTTACAGTGCATAGAGGTTAGCTCAAATTTACCTTCGTGAGATTGTTCAGTTGCACATGGTCCTAACTTTTATCATTTCAGACCACGACACTCAGTTCACGTCTCAGTTCTGGAGGGCTATTAAGAAGTTTATCTTAGTACTACTTTCCACCCTCAGATAGATAGTCAGTCTGAGAGGACTATTCAGGTCCTGAAGGACATGCTTTGGGCATGTGTTCTTGACTTTGGAGGTTCATGGGATCAGTTTGTGCCTTTAGTCGAGTTTGCTTATAATAATAGCTTCTATTAGAGCATCGGCATGGAACCTTTCAAGGCTTTTTATGGTAGGTGTAGTATATTGTTGATTGGTTGGTTTGATGGTTTAGAGTCCAGATCGCAGAGTGCAGATTTGCTTCAAGATTCCTTAGACTGAGTCTGTGTGATTCAGGATAGACTTAGAGCAGCCTAGAGTAGGCAGAAGAGCTACGCTGATCATAGATTCTGAGCCTTAGAGTTCAATATTGGTCACTTGGTATTCCTTTGAGTATTGCCCATGAAGGGCGTGATGAGATTTGGTCAACGGGGCAAGCTTAGCCCCAGGTTTATTGGGTCGTTTGAGATTCTGCAGAGTGTTGGTAGTGTTTGCCTACATGTTAGCTTTTCCCCAGATGTTTTCAGCTGTGCATCCCATTTTCATGTCTCGATGTTGCACTGGTATGTTCCAGATGAGTCTGATGTGTTGCATTGGGATTCAATCCAGTTAGATGAGAGTTTATCCTTTTTTGAGGAGCCGATACCTATTCTGGCCAGAGATATCAGGAGATTGAGATCTAGAGCGATTCTAATTGTGAAAGTTCAGTGGAGGCATCATCCTGTCGAGGAGGCTACTTGGGAGACCGAGAGTGAATTGCGTGCTCAGTATCCACAGTTGCTTGAGCCTTCAGGTAATCCCTTCTTCTTGACTTTCAAGGATGAAAGTCATTTTAGTAGTGGATGTTGTGATGACCCTTCTGGTCATGTTCCCATTTATGCATTCATTGTACTATTAGAGCTTTTCTGTAGCAGCCTCAAATCATTTATGGCTTGCTGGAACTGGTAGTTCGGTGCCCTGGTAATTCGTTTGGTTGTTTTGGCCATTTGTCTATTTTAGAGCCTTAACTTAGAATATCATTGACTTCAGTTTACATTCTTAGCTAATGTACTCAGAATCGAATTCCAACAATTCCATTAGCTCCAAAGCATTAAGTTTGGTCTAGTTAGACCTTTATTTGAGGCTTCAGAACTTCCGGTGTGGGTTTTGTGTTGTTTTCTTTGTTTTCAGGCCATTTGGAGTTGAAAGTGTAACTTTGGTCAGCTTTCGATGACCGGAGCATCAGATTCAAAATTTGACGATTCCATCAGCTCCAGAATGTTGAGTTTAGGTTAGGTAGGTGGTTGGTTTGGGTTCCGGGTGTGCCAGGCTCATTTCGAGTCTTTGTTGCTTGTTAGTTAGTGTTGACTTGGGTCAACATTTCTCAGAAATGACCTCGTATGAAAGTTTTGTTGATTCCCTTGGGTCTAAAACGTTGTTTCCACTCTATTAGCATTATTGGTTTTTGAATATCGGGTTTCAATCATGCCTGGAACACCCCGTGAAAATTCCTAATACAACTGGTTTAGTGCAGTTGCAGGCCTTCCATGCCAACGGCGCCCAGTTAGTGCGATCGCGCTAGCCTGTGGACGACCCTTGTGCGTGATGGTGCTAGGCCAGCGCTGATGGCTCCTAGTCCAGTGCCTGCCTGCCAGCGTCAATGGCGCTCCTTTGCGTGCGCTCGCGCCTTGGCGCGAACCTCCCTTGAGCGCCAATGGCGCTAACCAGCACCCAGTTGGTATATATTCCTTGGCCTTCATTTTTCCAGCTCTTTCCTCATTCATTTACCAACTCTAAACTCAAATTCTCTCTACCAAATAGCTCCAAATCAGTTCCTAACCTTTGGGAAATCTTTGTTCATCGATTATCCGTGCTTCGTCAATAGTTGGTAAGTATTCTTCCCCAACTTGCTCTTCTTTTGTTTTCTAAGAAATCACCATTGTTGGTAAGTTTTCTAAGCTTGGTTTTCTTGAAGATTCTGCTCCTTTTGTGATTTCATGATAGTGGGCTCGCTCAATTTACCTCCTTGGCGTAATTTCTCGCATTGTTGTAAAGTTTCTTGCTCAACTTTTGATTGTTCATCCTTAAAATTCCACCATTTAAGCCCTCTCTTGAGCGGGCTATTTGGGGCTTTCCCCTTGGTCAAAATTTCTCATTTTTGGAGCATGTCTCCTTGGCATTATGGACATCGTGCTTCTTTCCATTTTTGGTTTCGAGTTTTGGGCCCCACGGGCCCGCTTTTAACCTGGATTTTGACTCGGCTACAATTGTAGCGTTATGGGTATCGTTAGACTCATTTTAATGTGTTATTGTGTTTGTGATAATTTGATTATCATATGGGATTTCTCGGAGCGATTTGGTCTTGGATATCGTCATCCCAGCAGCTTGTCATCGGAATACAGGTAGGTTACGATTTAAACTCTTTTTACTTCGCATATATAGGATAAAATTGTAATAATGGGTATTCTTGGGTTGGGTTTACTAGTTGGTACCACAGACCTTGACCGCTTTATTCATGTTCGATTCCTTTCTTCCTCCGATGGTTGTAGTATTTGCGATAGATGATATTATCACCCTTGTGGTCTTGTGAGGCCTTATATTGACTTTGGAACATAGATGGTGGGAAATTGGGAATGTCCGTGAGTCCCAGACATTGTTATTATTGTTATAGAGCAGGCTATCTGTGCTATAAAATGATTGGAGCCTGTGCAGGGCCGATAGATTGATTGTGAGCCGTTTGGCTATTGATTGTGATTGAGCATGCCACTATCATGCATATAAAAGGATTTTCTTCATGATTTTTGCTATGGTTTTGGCTTCAGGATTACTATTGATGATTTCTAAATCTTGCATGGCCTGTGGGGCCCATTTTCGATAAAATTGATTATGAAATGGTTTGGTATCATCTTGACAGATCTTCTTGGGGTAAGAAAAGTTAAAAGAAAGAATTGTCACAGTTTTCCTACTATATATTGGACCCAGTTGAATCGAGGTGCTAGATTGACCCTGATGTGGATGAGAAATGATATTAGACTCGATAAAGCCGAGCATCGAACTTGATTTAATACTGTTTTAGACTCGGATACACCCGGGCACCCTTGAAGGGGGTTTATGCGACTTATTTCATTGATTTATACCTGGGTAGAATTCAGGCATGCATTTGAGTACTAGTTTGGATTCGGTGGCACTCAGGACTGATAGTTTGAGGTTAGAGTGTAGTATGTGGTCTACGAGTAGACCTCCATGGACCCTATTGTTCCAGAACAAGTACTATGGGCAAAAGGGTAACTGGGGGTAGGGGTGCACGACAAAGTAGATGTACTCGGGAGAAGTCATTCCATGGATCCCTGCTTTATTAGACCTTTGGGGCACCAGAGGGGGTAATATACTGACACTGTGGTTACACTTGGTTTGGCACGGCATAACATATCATTCATTTATGTGAGGTACCACCCTTGTTTACTGTTTGTTGATTGTACGCTCCGGTAGTATGGGATGCTGGAGGATTTGTCTTCACTTGTTTGTGTTCCTTGATGTATGGGCGCCCGTGGGACTGTAGGTAGACTTATTGTTACTATTTTGCTCTATTGGTTCCTATTGTGGTTCTTATGACTTTGGATATTGTTACGGTTTAACTTGGGCTTCCAGTTGTTGAATTCTTGACTTGAGATTGCATGCTAGTTGGGTTATCGTTCTTTGTATTCGAGCATGTTTACTGTTCTCTTCTTCTCCTTCTCTATTCGTTGAGGTTACCGGTATACCGCCTGTTTTCTAGACTCCTCTTTATATATTTGTTGTTGCGAGGATCCCGGGTGCGTGTTCTTTCTTTCGCCTATGATGTGTATTCTTTTAGCTAGCCATATGTATTGTTCCTGCTTGTATTCTTTCTGTGCTATCCTCCGTGTGTTTATTCATTGCCTTCTGTGACTAATTGTTTTCTACTCTGCTTATTACTGCTCTTTTATCTTATATGTGCCCAGTCAGCCTATGATACCTACTGGGTACCGATTGCTTTGCAATTGGTGCTCATTCTACATTCTGCATCTACTGGTGCAGATCCTAGTATGGGCCATCGCCGCTAGATCGTGGGGTTCATGCTTGGAGATCTTTTGGACTATCCAAACTGAGGGTGATCTCTTGGCGATCGGAGCTTAGCTTTAGTTTATCTTCTGTATCATGTACTTTGTTACTACTCGGAGACGGTTGTGTATATATTATTGTGGATGCTTCGTACTCCTTATATGTAGTTCTGCATCAATACTATGATACCAGGTTTTGGGGTTTGGTTTAGCTTCCACATATGTATATATATTCCTGTTATCTATCTTTTCATGTCGTTTCTTACTTCCGCTTGATTATATCGTTTCTCCTGCTTAACTGATAGTTAGTAGCCCATTACTAACCGTTCCGGGCTACGAGGATTAGTTCACCTACAGGGGGGTTGTAGGTGCCATCATGACCGAGAAATTGGGTCGTGATAGTGTAATGCTCCAGCAACGTTCCAGAGATGTATGATGTCCATCTTCTCTGATATGGTAGAGGATACGTTGGAAGTTTTTATGGATGATTTTTCTGTGGTTGGTGATGCATTTGAAGACTGCCTGGCTAAGATGAGTCAAGCTTTGCAAAGATGTGAAGAAGCAAATTGATCTTGGGCATATTTATATGCCCGTCTATCATATTTTACCCATATTTACCTTATGTTTTAAGAACATTCCTTACTATATTTTGTATGTTTTGAGTTGAATTGCTATATTATGTACTGAGACACATGATTAGATGATTTCAAGGAATGTAAAGCTGGAAACTAGCTATTGGAAGATGAAATGGAAGAGTAAAGCGTGGAAGAAAGTTTGTGGAACACCCGAGAGAAAACAAACAAAGAAGAATGGGCTCTAGCACATTGTTGGGGCGCCTCCCCAGACCCAAAACTACAGAAGACTGACTCTGGCGCTATGGTGGGGTGGCACGCCAAGCTCCAACCCGACGTGATTTTTTAGCTTTCACCTAGTCCGACTCCAAGAAGAAAAAAGGGTTATTTCCCAAGCCCTATAAATAGAACATTGTGCGTCTTTTGTAAGGGTTCCGTCATATTTTCAGAGCATAAGGCAGCGAATAGATTTTACCATTAGGTTTCCTTTCTTCTTCCTTTTCTTAGACATTACTTTGAATGAAAATAATATTTTTTGTGTTTTTGATTAGCATGAGTGGCTAAGAACCCTTATTCTGGGGTTACGGCTACAAACGCATGATTAGTAGTATGAATTTGGATTTATTAGTTCGTCTATCGTTACTAGTTATTCTTATATTCCTGTGTTTAGTATTTTGATGCTTGGCCTCCATTAAGATAAATCTATAATCTTGTTGTGAACTCGGGAGAAGAATCAATAAGATAGACTGAGGAATATAGAGAGCAAGACCTCTCTTTTGTAACATAAAAGGTAGGTTTGTGACTAGGATAGGAATATAACTAGAACGCCTTGTTTGGTTTATATGGAAAGATATATAAAAGCGTTTGGAATAAGATGTCACATCCCCGCTTAATGATGTAGTTGTGATGCTATTGTAGATTGGTGATTAGAGGCTCGGAAGACCATAGTTGTAAAATCAACCCCAAAATCAGCAACTAGGAAGAAGAACAAGTCTATTCAAGGGAATACTACTCATGATTGCAAAATAAAGTTGTAATTCTGGAATTCTCTCTAAACTTGGAACAACAATCACTAATTACTCGCTTTCAATTCTTTTAATTTGTTTTATATTTTTAGTTACTACACACTTATACTCCAGTTACTTACATACTTGTTTAGTCTAGCGGTATAAGTATAATTTAGAAAAATTGCTAAGTCATAAGTCTTTTGGGTACGATATCTGGACAAACCAGTCTATATTACTTGGACAATCATGTACGCTTGCGTGTGAGTGAAAAGTCGCTAACACAAATCTTGTCCTCAACTGGGAGAAATGTCACTTTATGGTTAAAGAAGGCATTGTGTTGGGGCATAAGATATCAGTGAGAGGTATTGAAGTTTATAGAGCCAAAATCAAAGTGATTGAGAAGCTATCTCCACCTATCTCAGTAAAGGGTGTCAGGAGTTTCCTTGGTCATGCGGGGTTCTATAAAAGATTCATCTAGGACTTCTCCAAGATTGCAAACCCATTATGCAAGCTACTGGAGAAAGAAGCAAAATTTGTATTTGATGATGATTGCTTGAAGGCATTTGAATGCCTAAAGGAGAAGTTGGTGGCCGCCCCTATTATAGTTGCCCCAGATTGGTCCAAATCATTTGAGGTAATGTGTGATGTGAGCGGTGTTGCACTTGGAGCGGTTCTGGGTTAGAAAAGAGATAGCTTTTTCACCCAATTTACTATGCTAGCAAGGCATTGAATGGGGAACAAAATAATTACACGGTTACTGAACAAGAGCTGCTGGCAGTTGTATATGCCTTTGAAAAATTTAGGGCATACCTACTTGGTACGAGAGTTGTGGTGCATACCGGCCATGCCGCATTGAGGTATCTCATGGCGAATAAAGATGCCAAACCATGATTGATCAGATGGGTGTTTTTATTGTAGGAATTTGACTTTGAAGTCAAAGACCGAAAGGGATCTGAAAACCAGGTGGCTGACCATCTCTCCAGGCTAGAAAATGAAGAGAAAGTGGCGAATGAGCTGGAAATCGATGATTCATTTCTGGATGAGCATGTATTGGCCTCTTTACTTGAGCTTGTGCCCTGGTATGCTGATTTTACCAATTACCTGGTTAGTGACATAATTCTAGAGGATCTGAAATTTCACCAGAGGAAGAAACTCCTCTATGATGTTATCAAGTATTTGTGGGATGAGCCTTATCTATTCTGGTTGTGTGATGATAACATAATCACAAGGTGTGTACCGAAAGGTGAGATGATGAGCATTTTGCAAGCTTGTCATTCTTCCCCAGTTGGTGGGCATCGTGTGGGTGATCATACTGCTCAGAAGATGTTGTAATATGGGTATTACTGCCCACAGTTCACAAAGATGCCTATGACTTAGTCAAATCTTGCAACCAGTGCCAAAGACAAGGAGATATATCTCGGAGGCAAGAGTTGCCAATGTCCATAATCCTAGAGGTCGAGTTGTTTGATGTTTGGGGCATCAATTTCATGGGACCATTTGTGAGCTCTTATGGTAATCGTTACATCTTGGTAGCAGTCGATTATGTGTTGAAGTGAGTTGAGGTTGTAGCATTGGCTGAAAATGAAGGGAAAAGTGTGGCTGCGTTCTTGAAGAGAAACATCTTTTCCCAATTTGGCACTCCTCGCACAATCATAAGTGATGGAGGATTACACTTTTGCAACAAGGTATTCCGTGCTACTTTGGCTAAGTACGGTGTGAAATAGCATAAAGTGGCCACTCCATATCACCCACAAAATAGTGGATAAGTTGAAGTGTCCAATCGTGAGATCAAAGCGACATAGCAAAATTGGTGAATGCTAATTCGAAGGATGAGGCAAGAGCCGTTCTGCTGACGAGTTTGATAGCAGGGTGCGTAGTAAACTTTAGGATGATAATTGCAGATGAAATGCATTCCAGAGCCATCAAAGTCACATCTTCACTATCGTTCCTGTGTCTTGTTACTGAGCTATGCAAGCTTGCAGAGGTGCCAATACTGAGTGACATCGATGACAAAGTGACCGCCTCATCAAAGCTAAACATCGACAAAATGAGAGATAATACAAAATATAAGTTGAGGGTCCATAAGCCACAAGAGTTTGAGGCACAAACTCCAACCACCTCTGAGGCTGCTGATACTCCATCAGGTATGGAGTTATCCCTTGCTATCTTTGACACGCAGACTGCACAGACCACCTTCGATACTCCCAGTGTGGTTACTATTGAGAATTCTGACACCGCTTCAAGGCCTCCTCTACCACCAAAGTACCATTTTGATACTCGGAACTTTGTAAAAATGGTCCAAAACAGAAGAAGTTTGAGAACCAAATTATAGCCTGGACCGCGCTGTTTAAACCAACGATAAAGGAGGCGATTAAGAAAGCACTAAAACCATATGAGGGGTTGCATGCTAGAGTTGATGGTATGGAGACTCGGATGGATGCTAGGCTAAATGAAATGAGTATTCCTGACCTAGCTAAGTTTGATGCCAAACTAAAGAAGGTAAAGATTGATGTCACTGCTTTCCAGCAGGGGCAAGCTCTCTATTTCTAAACTCCAGACTTTGTGGAGTTAGAGGAGGATGACACGATAGTGGATTTTTGGGGAAGTCTTTTGTGGATTAATGAACCACAGTCAGGTAAGGGTGGTGTGAGTAAGTCAAAGAAGAGGAGGCATAAAAAGAGAACTCCAGAGGAGAAAGAGTTGGAAAATGCACGGCAGTAGTCAATACGGGATGAGCAGTTACAATAAAAGAGAGCGTGTAATGACCTATTATGTCGTTACTAAAAATATCTGTGATCAAGGCTGGTGCCTCTCATTTGTAATAAGATTTAGGATTAATTCTTTAGTATGAAGTAGATTTGGTATGTACTAAGGTCATACAATACTCCTAGCACAAAGTTAAGTTGAACGTTTCCTTACCGATTTAGTTTTGGGTTAAGTTCAAACTAGGGTCAACTTCAAATGAGTATTCCTCCTAGAATATAAGGTGTTAAGGGTCCTAATACCCACCAAATTAAAGATCTCTGAGTCTTCTATCCAACACCACCGATCGTTCATTAATCTGCTTCCCGAGTAAAAGGTTATGAATGTTTTGTTGAAGACTGTTCATGTTGAAAATTTAGTCCGCTGTAGCAGGTCTACTAATAAGGGCGGAGATATTATAACCTTTCGCTATTAGACAGATAAAAAGATAGTCTTTAAGTTAAACTAGCTCTAGGGTTTCTGAAAACCTCTTTGCCTTTGGAGGTGAAGGCACCCATCTCACAGAAAATTTTGACTTTGATTGTTTGTTACCAAAGAGAAGAGTTCATTGTTTAGGTCCTACTCTGGGTCTGTAGCTGACAACGGCAGTGATTTTCTTATCAATTATTGTAGATTAATAATTTTTGATTTCTCGATCATTGGAAGAACTCTTCACTGCCACAAGGATCTCCTCAAAGCAACCTCTACTATACCATTGCAGCAGATCCGTTTCATGGGTGGGGGGGCTAAGCGCAGTTCTTTGAATCATGTCTAGTCCAGCGGGAACGCGCAGCACAAACGAACCTGAGCTGCTATACCACCATTTTTCTTAAGTTAAGATGAATCTAATCTATTGAAAAGTCAAGGTTTCCAAGGAGCACGGATGAGGCGAAGCATCGATCCAACTATTCCCACGAGTCTTTTTTGCAATTTCATCCATCTTTCGTTTCCAAAGAATGTGGATTCGGCATTCTTATTTTCACATTTAGGTCACTATAATGGTACCGCCGTAGCGGTTGGCAGTCTGCTATAGCGGAATAACGGAATCATAAAGCCCAGAAATGGGTTTTATAATCCCATTATCCCTTCTTTAGTCAAAAATAGATGAGGGTTGCACCAAAAACCCTCCTAGGCTGCTCCAAAGCTTGGGAGACATGGGGAGGAGGGATTCCGGCTGAAAGAACATGAAACCATGGATTTCAGGCCTGTCATCCATCAAGGAATGCCTTCACAGAGCCAGAAATTGCATCGTGTAGCTGCTTGGCATCCAGGTTGGCTAGGTTTTCTTCTTGAGTAGATTGACCCGCTTCCATTTTTGTATTCATTGTATAGATTGAAAGGGAGAATCCATGCCTAGGCCTTCGGGCACGAAGTCTAGAGGAGAATTATTATTGTTGAATTGAATAAGATAGAATGGATTGAGTTGTGATAATGGGTTGTGACATTTTGGGTTGTTATGCTTAATTAGGTGTTGTATGATAATAAAATCCAGGGACTAGAATATCGGGAAGGTTCGGGGAACCGAAAGGGTTGGTAATTAAATGACTATGAAAGGAACAGAGGTTCCGAGAATTGAATTGGTATAAAAAGTAGAATATTGTAAATGGTTGAATTACCAAGGTTAGGGGAGGTTTTCCCATGTTGTATTTCAGTCCTAGGAGGAGGGTCAGGAATGGGTGTATCTACTAGTATGTGTTAAGGGGTGAACTGGGTTAGTCTTTAGACGGGGTTCAAGGTTGAGTTTATGTACCCGGAATAGGGGTAAGTGGTGGATATGGATTTACCAATGTGTGTTATGTGTTTATGTACTATTTCATTGTATTGTATGAGTTACATGCTTAGGAGATGAATTGTGAATGTCTAGGGTCCTGTTATCAGTCTTGTGGAATGAACTAAGTGTTATTGCTTGTTGGTTTATAAGTGTTGATTGTTCATTGTTTGTGACTGTGGATTACTGTGTGACATTCGTTTGGCTCGGGTACCACGCCTGGTACAGGTTTACTAACAGTTGGCTCAAGTACCACGCCTGGTATAGGTTTACTAACGGTTGGCTTGGGTACCACGCCTAGTACAGGTATACTAATGGTTGGCTCGGGTACAATGCCTGGTATGGGAAATACTAACGATTGGCTCGGGTACCACACCTGGTACAAGTTCTACATTGGTTGGCTCGGGTACCACGCCTGGTATGGGTTGTTTAATTGCATTGTTGTTTGTTTTTGATGATTTTATGAGTGGACCGGGTTGTATTACTGAACTGGGAACTCTGCATTTGGTGCTTGAGAGGCTGGGTTATTACACTTAAACATGGGAATTTTCCAGGGGTGGACCAGGCATTGCATGTTAACACTTAGGTGTTGGTCTAGGGATCCTTGATTGGTTCGGGTAATGAAAAAAGGTAAATGTCATGTTTATTATTGTTGTTAAATGATTGTTGAACCTGTTCTCTGTGGTTGATAAGTAAAAAGGTAGACTGAGAGTTTGGAGTCTTACTACTGGCTGTTATTATATGTTGCACTGCTTTACTTAGTGTGGGTGTACTTATTGTTCTTTATATATTGGGTTCCTGAGAGGGCTGGAATGTATTATTATTTGGCGTATAGTTGGTTCTAGAAGGGCAGGGTTAGTGTGCTTATGTGACAAGGTAGTTCTTCTGAGAACGGGTGCCGTATGTTATTGGCATAGATGATGTACTAGGTATCCTTTCTTGGTCCGGCTTATGTAAAAAGGATATATGTTTGTTTTCACCGGGAATTGTCAATGTCGATTAGAATTGTTGCATATGTTGATAAGCTAAGGGAGAGACTTGTGGTCTGGTTATAGCATTGGCTGTTGTTACTTGCCGAGTAAGGCCCTGGGGGTCATTAGAACAGTTTTGTACTAGTAGGTGGCGGTACGATGGGTGTGGTCTACGTCACTAAGTAGTGAGGTTTACTCCGGGTTGTTGAGTCATAGCAATTGACTTGGAAAGTCTAGGTGAGAAGGTGACTTGGGAAGTCTAAGGGATAGGAAGGTTGGTTCCTAAGTGGGTTTTGATAATGGTGGATGTTGACGGGTGGAAGTACTTGACTTGTGTATTTACCTTGATCTCCTATATGATGGTACGAGTGGATTCAGGTCGACCGATGATGCCTACCAGTACGTGTGTTTGTACTGATTCTACTCTTATTATACCTTTTCGGGTATAGTCTGGTTGCAGGTTTGGTGATGTTTCACAGGTTCAAGATATTGGTGATTCTCCAGCAACTCCTACTTTTGCTTCTATGGTGAGAGTTGAGTCTTTTTCATTTTGTATCATCTTGTAGTAGCTCTTGTACCAGCTTAGAATAGGTTCTAGGGAGGGATGTTTCAAATTGTAAAAGGTTTTTTTCGCATATTATTGTAAAAGATTTTCATATATTAAACAGGCTTATTTCATGGTTTATTTCTTCTCCGCATTATCTGTTGGTTCGGGTGGTAAGGGTTCTCCTATCTAGGTGGATTAGAGTAGGTGCCCTCACGGCTTGGTAGTTGGGTCATGACATATCGAGATCCCAATTGGCTGGGGCTTCCTCTAGTGCGGTACCTGAGACTGGAGAGACCGCAACTATAGATGAGTTGAGCATACCAACCGATATCGGCATCACTGTTCCTAATTCAAAGACCCTTGTAGTTTCCCCTATTGCTCCAGACTTTGAAGTCTAAGCTTCACATGTATCTCTATCCCATCTAGTGAATATCCGCACAAGTTGATTGAACAACTTGAAGTTTTCCCAGTAGAAATGGCAACACCTAGGCCAGTGAGAGATGTGGCAATCCCACTTGTGACTAATGTCACCAATAATATTTGGAAACCCGCACTGGGTGGTCATTTTGAACTCAAGAAGAATATCGTGCAACTTTTTTATACCAGTGGTCAGTTCATATGCTTATTGCATGAGGACTCGCAGCAGTATCTCCAGAATTTTCTGGAAATTAGTGATACTTACATACCGGCTAGAGTCTCAGAGGATTATATACGGCTGACATTGTTTCCATTGTTCCTCCTTGGGAAAGCAAAGAGGTGTTTGAAAGCTGAGCCGTTGAACTCCATCACTTCTTGGAATGATCTGGCCAGGAAATTTTTGATGCGATTCTTTCCCTCTGGAAAGACGGCCAAGCTTAGGAGTGAAATACTGAGTTTCAGGCAGAAGGATGGTGAAAACCTCTAAAAGGCATGGGAGAGATTTAAGTCCCTTCTTATGAAATGTCGTCATCATCAACGGATAAATGAAGTGCTGGTTCACACACTCATTGAGGGGCTTGATGCTCTTTTCAAGATATTGCTAGATTGTGCAGCAGATGGGCAAGCACTAGAGAAGAACTATGATCAGTTGTAAGCTCTTTTACAATGAATGACACAGAGTAATACGGAGTGGAATATAGACACTAGCAGGGCTGCACCCAAAAAGGCAGTCGGATTACTAGAGGTAGATTCCAACACTGCTTTATTTGCCAATGTGGAATCTATGTCCAACCAGAAGAGCAATATAACCACAGTGCTAAACAAGTTAGCTCTTGGAAGTAATTAGGCACAAGTGAATGCATTGCAGCCAGTAGCTCTACAGTTTTGCGAGACTTGTGGAGGGCACTATCTTTCAGAAGATTGTGCAGCAAATCCAGATTCTATAAACTTTGTGGGTTATGCTCAAAGAGGTGGAAGTAAGAACTTTGGCAATGCATATAATGTAAACCTGAGGAACAATTTGTCATATGGCAACAACCAAGGTCAGAATTAGTTCAGGAACCAAGGTCAGAATCAACAGTTTGTAAATAACAATAAGCCCGCGACCCTACTTAACAACATAGAAGAGATGCTGAAAACAATCATGAAAAGCCAAGATATCCAAGAATCAAATATGAAAGATCAGAGACTTACTATTCGTAACGTAGAAAAACAAATGGGTCAGCTAGCTGGATCACAAAATATGAGACCTCAGGGTGGCCTTTCGGGAGATACTGATCCGAATCCTAAGAAGGTAAATGCAGTTACTACCCTTAGCGGCAGAGAGTTTGAAGAACTTGTGCCAAAGAAAGCAGAGCCCAAGGTAGTAGAAGCTGCAACAGAGAAGGCAAGATCTATTGCCGAGACAGAGGTTGAAAAAGCTAAAATTATTGTAAAGTCTCCTCCACCATTTCCCCAGAAGTTGATCAAGTAGAGAGAGGAAACTGATTTTAAGAAATTTCTTGATCTCTTGAGGCAGGTGAACCTTAATCTCCCCCTCATAGATTGTAACACCCCAGAATACAAACCAGCGTTTAAAACCCAGAACTCAAAAAAAACTCAGCAAAATTTCATCTACTAGTCAAGCCCCATGGGCGTCGTAGATGTGATGTCCTATCGGGGTCCCCGTGGGAAGAGCCCAGTGGCTCTGCTCATCTAGCCTTAGCCAGATGAGAGTCCCCACAGGTTTTTGAAGTCTGACGGGCCGTGGGACAACCCATGGGAAACCACCAGTGCCCCATCCCAACCTCCTCTGCCCCGACGGGCAGTCACCACGGTCGTCGTGGATGTGACGGGCCATGGGAACCCATCGTGGGGACTTCCTAGAGTACCAGACCCAACTAGTCTTTTCTGATGCCCGGGCCAATGGGCTATCATAGGTCCGACGCCCATCGGGTAAAGGAATTTCTGTAATTTTTGTTTTAAGTTAGGGGCATTCCGATCTTTTCATAATTCTTTTAACTCTAACCCTAAGTCATTTTAGGGGTAATTAAAGGGGGTTTTATGCTTTTTACCTCATTATTCCGAGACTAATAGACACTTAGAAATTTCTAAAAGAAAAAGAAATATTTCCTCTCAAGAACAAGCAGGAGGATTTTCTTCAAGTTCAACCCCGAATCCATAGGTTCATCCATAGAATCTTCTTCCATGTATGTGGAATTTCATCAGTGGGTTTGTTCACCCATTGAGTCCCTAGATTCAATCCAGTTCTTCAGTTAACAATCAGTTCTTCAGATCTAGGGTTCTTAAACCTTATAAAATCATTGCAATTCAGATTCTATTGCTTGTATGATAATTATTACATGTTTTCTTAGGAACCTAGGATAGTCATATGTGTAGAGTTCAGTAATCCTAGCATGTGTTAATTCCAGCACTTATAATTTATACTTGCTAGTCAGATGATTCAGCCAGTTATGCTTCAGAATTAGAATGTTATCAGCTTCAGTATCATGTTATTGCATTCTCAAATGATTATTATTATTTGAGCTATCCAGTACTTCAGTTTGCATTCATTGCTTATACATTCAGTTGGGAGTAGTCTTAGTACCAAGCGGACGAAGGGATAAAGGCTCTGTTGTCAGCTTTAGGTTGAGACCTTTAGTAGCAGTACCTAAGTCCCACAACTACGGCGCCACCATAGGTATAAAAGGTCAGCTTTAGGCTGGTCACCCTTGTCCCTTGTGGACATCAATTTAGTGGATCCATATCAGATTCCTTTGTACCCTTGGAAAGGTATGAACACCCTTCCATCCAGGGTTATTGGTTGGCCCCACGTTAGCTCAGCTTGGGGTATGTCGGTTAACAGTAGCTCCCACAGTCAGACTCATTATTGTGTTGACTTTGTATTCAGTTATTGAGCTCAGCTCAGTATGCTACAGTATTCATGTTATTTACTTGGTCATTGCATTTAGCTTATCTCTCAGTTCATGTTTCAGTATATGTTTCTATTTCAGTCTTTATGATATACAACTTTGCACATATCCTGCATGCTTAGTACATCCGAAGTATTGATGCATACTTTTATGCTACATCATTTTATGATGTAGGTTCAAGTGCTCAGCATCTAGACCGCGTGTAGTACAATTTCCTAGTCCCTACTCAGCAACTCAGTGGTGAATCCTCATAGTCCGAGGACGACAATTTATGTTTATTCTTTCAATATTCCATTCCAATTTTTAGACTTTTAGAGTTAATTGGGGGCTTGTCCCAGCAATTCACTTCAGTCAGAGGTTTTCAAACATAGACTAGAATCAACTATTTTTGGGAAAAAATGACTTATATTGAAAATTATTTCGAAAAATCTAGTTAAAGCTTCAAAATATTTTTCAATTGAAAGAATCAAGAGTCGCCACTTAGTTTTTATAAAAGGAAGTCCAAAAAAAACTTTTAAAAAATAATCTTTAAAGTCAAAACAAATATAACTTTAAAATCTTTGAGAGATTAAGGGTAAGCGATTCATATTAATGCTTCGAGAAGATTTTTAAAGCACTCAAAAATATCCGCTAACTTGCGGTTATCTGGACTTGTTTGAAAATAACTTATTATGACTAACATTTGAAAAGAACTTGGTTTGATAAGAAAAAAACATCTTGTTTTAACTTGGTTTCGGAAATATAGAAAATTAAACTTGATGTATTAAAAAAAAGGACTGGTTTTTTAGAAGTAAACATATAAAGAGCTGGTTTAAAGAGGAAAACATGCTCGTGCTTTTGCAATTTAAGCACCACATTTTCTATATGTTTACATTAAGCAAACAGTAAGGTAATTTAAAGAAAATTAACTGAAGAAATGTTTTACTCGTTTGAGCCAACTACGTTAAAGTGTTAGAGTCCAAATTAATTACAGATAATCTTATCTAAGCAAATTAAATATTTAAAGATATATAATTAAGCCATAGGCTTAATCTAAACCTGTCCTAAATCTAGTTTGTGGGCCCTCTTTAGGCCCACCGCCGTTTCTTTTTGGACTTTTCGTCCAATTTTTATCTTCTGCCCATTTTGGACTGTTGTATGGGCTTAGCCCAATTTTCATTCTTTTGCCCAAGTTTTAGCCCATTGTTGGACTGTTGCTTCTGCTCATAGGCCTTTTGGCCCATTTTCTGTTCTGAACCATCTGTAATATTAGCTTCCCGAACTGTTTGAGGCTGACTCGTTAAGTTCGTTGGGCTTAGCCCAAGGAAAATGTGAAGGAGAGGGCGGAGTCCAAGTTAAACTCCAACAATGCCGTATGTAAAAAAAGAAAAGATGAATATTAGAAACAACTCATGTTAGATCATAAACCAAAATATTATACACTCATATGAAGAGGCAACGAATAAGACGATTTGTCGGTATTGTCATGTTTAGTGGCCAGCTTAATCAACCAAATATTTTTTGATTCTTCGAATAAAGAGAAGATGGAGATTATTTGAACTCAACATTGCTATTATTAAAGGGTCGTCTTGGTATATTTATTCAAAGAAACTGCCCTAATTCATCTCAAAACCACAATAAACAACAAAACCGGGTAGATTTGCACAAATAAAAAGGGCTGTCATGGATTTTAATACATTCTCAACAATGTTTGGGAAAAGCAACCAAGGTGCAGCAGTTCATATTGCAAGCATGACTAAAATGATTCCAAGTATTTTATGCAGAACAAAAATGTTTTCACTCTTCACCTTTTCTATTAACAGAATGAGGGGGCAAAAACAGCTCCTAAGAACTATACTCTACTTATAGAGTTCCAACAACATTTGAGCAACGAATCACCATTTACACCAAATTTAAGAGACAATCATAAATAGTAAAATCAAATAAAGACTTGGATAGGTCAATCTCTCAAGTCATGTAAAAAAGAATAATCAAGCTTACGATGTTCCAATATATCGACTCATGAATCAACATAGGTAACTTAATAGGAACATTTCTGCGGATGCATTCTTCCTAGTTCTATTAAGCTTAATAAGATCGACACAGCTAATAGAACCACAAATATCATTCCATCAAACAGTTCATTCTGCAATAAAGAAAGAAACGACTCAAAAGCATATTTTCCTCTATGCTTTCTTGTTACTAAGCTTAAACGATGGTTATAGTAAAAGAATCGACCCATGCTACAAATCAACCTTAACAAAGCTCCATAATCTATTTGAAATCACCAAAGGGAGGGGGCTTCCTTTAGTCAAATATGCAAGTATTATGCAATGGTGATCAAATGAACTTCTGAAGATAAAGGAACATTTAAACTTGCAGACCACTAAAAATATTCAAACATGCACAAACACAATGAACTAAGGAAGAATAGAATAAGTTCATGCTCACATATTTGATACGGTCATGATGAAGCCAGGCAGTCCACTCAATCAAATATATGAGATTCCGATACACTTAGGCACCAGAGAATGCTTTCTAACAATCGAATTTCTAATAGATTTACTAATCATTTTAACAACAATAACTAGAGAAAGCTTAAATTCTCATTGAACAACACAACGAACAACATATCAACATTCACAGGAAAGCAACTATTAAGACGAGAAGAAACAGAGAGAAGGGAAAGAGGTTCATTGGATAGAGAAAACAGAATCACCCAACAAACTTATTTATATATGGTAAAATAGTGCTTTGAGTGAAGATCCTTACACAAACACTAAGTGACATTTTCATGAGCACACAACAGCAAACATCAACTAATTTCTGTGGTTTTCATCTTGAGAGTAGTTTTGAATTAATAAAGTGAAAAACTAGTGTCTTCCTTCTGAATTTGTCACAAACCAGCAAAGGAGGAGAAATAAAACAGAGAAAAAAGAAGAAGAAAGAAACCAAACAAAACGAAAAGCTTCAGAAACAGATCTCTCAACTTTTCATCACCATTTAACAATCAAATCAGCCTAAAACCAACATGGAAATTTCTAAGGAAAAGAAAAGACAACCTTACATTATGCTGAAAGCAAACAAAGAAAGAAAAAATAAGAGATAAACCTCTTTTGGAGCAGCGACTGGGACCACAAGCTTCAACGGGGAACTTCGACACCACCGGAGTTTAATTTCGACCCGTCGGAGATCCATTTTTGTATGTTTATCTCCGAAATTCTTTTGGTTACGTGAGATTAGAGAAAAGACTCTCCAGAATCCCCAATTTTTCCCCAAAAGAACTCCTTCAATCTGATGGGAGAGGGGGGGTTTATATAGTAGATTTTTGGGTGGAGAAATGGGGGGAAATCAAGAGGGCAATTGGGGAATTTGCTTGAGGAATTTCGAATTCCCTTAACAGATATGCCTGACCAGCAATGGATTTGTATGAAGTTGTAAAAAAATTCTTCTGATTTCGCAGATTTGAAGCCACCTGGAGCTTTGGAACCTTCTTGGTTCTGCCAGCTCACGATTTGATGGAGAGAAGACGTCATTTGGGAATTTTGATGGAGTGAAGGCATCGTTTCCTAGCTGTTGTTCATTGTGGAGCTTTGAGAATCTAGGGTTTGTATTGGGTTGTTGGGAGAAGAAGACAAAGTAAAGGGGACGTTTGTTTGGTCTGTGTTTGAGAGAAAGAGAAAAGAGGTGATATGAGTGTGAGGGTTTGGGCTTGGACTGGGTTATAAGGGAATACGGGTGGATTAGAGGAAAGGGAGGTGGGCCGGGGAAATAAAGAATGGGCCAGGCGGGTTTTGAGTGTTGGGATAAACAATTGGCTGATAAAGGAGTGGAGGGAGAGGGTAATTTCATTCAAGAGCTGGCCACATTTGCTTTGGTTTAGAGGATATCCAAATTAGAATAATTAGGTAAAAATTCGGCTAAATTTTAAATAGTTTAAGGAATTAGGCTAGAATAGGAATAGAGACGAATTAATTACAATTAACCCTTCGAGCTCTTTTAAATTTAAACGATTTGAAATTAAAATATTTTAACACATAATTATCTCACTTAACACTTATGAAAAGTTAGTGTATTCAATTAATCTCTCATTTTGAATTAAGTTAGAGGAAAATCAACGTTTTAATCTCCTAAAAGGATTTTCTTATGAAATTAAACTTTAAAATAATTCTTTAAGTAAACTTATATAAATTCCATGTAATTAAACATGAAAGATATAAATTATTACTCCAAACTATTATAAAGCTGATTTGAAAAATGTTTTATCCCTTTTTATAAAATAATTATTTCAAAAATTATTTAAAATTTAAAAGGCTAAAGATTAATTCGTAATGTGGCGGGTAAAAATTGGGTGTCAACAACTGCTCCTCCCTTTGAATAGGGTGAGTGTAATGAACCCTGTGCAAAGGAAATTAACGTTCCCAATTTTATCCGACCACAAATTCATATTCAGAAAGTGGTTGGTTCTAGCACGAATTTCAAGGAATCATGACCGAACTCTGGTATCGAGTTTCCTACATATATGAGGTTACATGAGAATTCAGGCCACTTGTAGTTCAAGATTCTTGATTTTATGCATGATTTTTGAAAAGATTCCAAACTATCTCGGTTTCAGAGTACGGAGAGACCGGAAAGCTGAGGAATAAGAGGATTGGGGGGAGTTTGGAAGGCAGCCGAGTTTTCAAAACAGAGACCACCTACATATCCCAGGATTTAGGAATCAGGCTGCTTGTAGTTCGACTAAATCAGTGGAAAAGGTAATATTTATGTTAAGACTACATTTGGCTTGGGATGGGTGACAAATGGATCGAAGCATGGAAAAGACGCTTTTAATCGTCTCCATTATAAATGTGGGGCCCTCACATCTATATATAAGAGCTACATGGATATAATTTCCAAAGCTCGAGGTGTATTGTCACCCGAATTTGAAAAGAAAGAAAATTACTTCCAGCGTGAGTTTTAGGAAATACCCTGGATGCAAAACTAAGACCCCAAAGATAGGAAATACCCACATGCCTTCTGACAGGGGTGTGGTTTGATGGTGGTGAAAGTCGTTCCTCAGCTCGCGTCCAAAGAGTTTGGTATTCCTTTTCGAACTATGTCCCAGTTTGTTGCTAAGAAAAAGTTTTACGTTGTGATGCGTCCTTTTTGGTGTAGTCTGCACCTGTGGTTTTGCTTTGAGAATTTCATCCTTCTTAGATGCTCTCGATAACATCTCAAAACAAAATTGTTAGAAGTAGCATAATTTCATTTGGAGAGGCAGTTTCTTTGTCATACCTCATCCTGGGATTACGTTCGAATCTCATGTCATGACATCCTTTTGACGCATTTCATATCTGTCATTCTGGTTCGAGATTTTCATCCTCTAGGATGTTCTCGGCAATATTTTGAAACAAAATGGTTAGTATTAAAGTAATTCAATAGAGAAAGATAGCTTTGCACCTTATTTTTTGCATTCGTTGCTTTTGAATCAGAGGTCATCCTTCCCTGTTTCTATTTTAGGAAATAGCGACTTTCATGATGAGAATGTGATAGCCATCATATCTATCGGACGGGATTGACTTCGTGGTGATTTTTTAAGTATGACGACCTTCATGGTCGTTTGACATTACGGTCCTTGCAAACGTTTGTGGCATTCTCTTGAATGTGATAGCCTACGTAGCTACTGATAGTAGTCCTTGCATATGCCTTTAGGGATAAGTCTTGCTCATCATTCGTATCGACGCGACTAACATATATTCCCTAAGCTGTCAGGCTTTGGGTGATCTTGCACATCATCCAACTTTGGATATAGGCGGCTTACAGATGCCTTTAACTTGTCAACTTCAAATAATCTTGCACATCATTCGACTTTGAATAGAGGCGGCTTACATATGTCCTTCGAATTGCCAGTTTTGGGGATAATCCTGCACTTTTATCCGACCTTGGATGTTATGCGACTTATAGATTTCCCTTGAATTGCTAGCCTTTGGGTAGTCCTGCACAATATCAACATGGATATGTCATGGCTTATAAATAACCCTTGGACTATCAATTTTTGATAGTCTTGCACTTTTATCCAATTCCGAATATTATTGTGACTTACGCATTACCCTTGAACTATCAATCTCCAGGTGATCTTGCACACTATCCGGTTTCAGATATCGCTGCATCTTACAGATAACTCTTAGTTAAGTTTTTGGACAATCTTGCACACTATTCGGTCTCAGATATCGCTATGACTTACAGACAACCTTTGGCCTTCTAATTTTGGGGAAATCCAGTACATTGTCCGATTTAGATGGAGTATTACAGATATCCTTCAGACTATATACTTTCGACCTCGACGGTAAGCGGTATTTGCTTATCGGGGGTGATAAGGCCTTCGCCACATGATCAAATATAGCTGCATCTTCTAGTGATTGATGCTTTCGAATAAGAGTGCATAAATATCCTCAACGTCATACTTCTCTGTCTTACGTGATATCAGATATAAATATGTTGAATGCCAGACTTGGCATAATGAAGGAGCAAATATACCCTCAACGCCAGACTCCTTCGTCTTACGCGATATCAGATATAAGCACGCTGAGTGTCAGACTTGGCATAATGAATGATGATAATGATATCCTCAATGTTAGACTCCACCATCTCACACGATCTCAGATATAAGCATATTGAGGGTCGATCCTGCGCAGCAAGTGTGGCTTAGGGACGCCTATAAATGTCATCCTCTTTGAAATCGGCCGGTAGAGGGAAATAATCTTCACAGGGGATGTGTATCTTCGGTATTGAATGATTATGTTGATGATCATGCAATGGTCCTCGTGACATGGTCCTCGCGACATGCAAATGCAATGTTCCTCATGGCATCATCCTCGCGACATGCAAATATGATGGCCCTCGTGGCATGGTCCTCGCGACATACAAATATGATGGCCCTTGTGGCATGGTCCTCGCGATATGCAATTATGATGGCCCTCATGGCATGGTCCTCGCGATATGCAAATATGATGGCCCTCGTGGCATGGTCCTCGCGACATGCAAATATAATATGTTCCTCTTGACATGGTTCCTGCTATATAATGCCATACAGTACAATGCAACATAATATAATATTATGCAATGTGATATGACATAATATGATGTGACATAATGCTTATGCCATGTAATGTAGTATGATGCAATGTGATGTAATGCAATATGATGCAATGTGACATGGTGCAATACGAATGCAAAATGTGATGCAATGTAGTGCCGTATGATGTAATGGACCATGGGAAAGTCGTAGAAAACATCACCTCTGGTCTTTGTTTTTTCATGTCGACTCCTTTATGGATACTTGTGCTCAAGGCAAATGGTTAGTAGACACGGTGTCGCTCTTACTAGCGACCACAGTCAAATATAAAAAACATTATAGACGACGTTTATGAAGCTAATCAAAACAGATTTTCATTTGAAATGTGAATGAAATGGTCGTGTCCATATCTGGGGACAACCATAAATACCGTATTTGAACATCATCTGTTCGTGGTAATTTTTGACTTGTCGGGGATTAACAGAGAATGATGTCGATCTCTTGTTTGGTGTCCCAATTCAAAACTGACCGAAATGTCCTAATCCATTTGGGGACTTGAGGACGTTGTCAGTCTCTCTTTATCTGGTAGTTTCTGTGAACTACAAGAAGATTCGCCCGTTCTAGGGACTTTTGCCATCTTTGGCTTCTTTCTGCTGCTTTAGCTTTTCTCGCCAAATTTTGGGGCTTTTGGTCTCATTTCTTTGAACGCGTTGGATAACGAGGGACTGTTTTCTAACATAATTTTTGGGAAAACCTGCATCCACAGAAAAATTGTTAGTTTTTTGCCGAAACTGGTATGTGTTGACCTCCTTCGATCTTCTGCTCCTTGCTTTGTATTTTTTGGGTGCTTTCCTCTCTCGGGTGCTCGTCGTCCTCGACTCCCTGTTCATGGTAGATATAAGACAAAATCAAATTACAAAGAAGTAAACTAATCTTTTGTAAAGACTTGTTAAACAAGTTCTTTGGGAAACAAAGATTTTGAAAAAGGATATTTTGAAAAGATCTCTGCCCGTCATGTCATGTGCTAGCTCAACGAATGTCCTTTACTCGAGGCTTTGACATTTCTAACATACCGCTGGCAGACTCTGGAGATTCTTTGTCATCCTAGCTGGGGGGCTTGAAAATGATCTTTCAGTAAATCTGTCATAGCTGGGGATTAATCCACCTCGGACTTGCTACAACCGGTGATCTTCTCGGTGCTGGGGGACTTTCGGATTTTGATGCTGAACTTCTTGAATGAGGCTTGGTGGAAATTTTTAGGTCTTTCTCAAAATGTCTGCCCCAGTAAAAGGTTTCGTGAAGAATATCATTTTATTGGCAAGAGACTTGAGACTCTGTGGGATCACGAAACTCTATCTTGATATTCCTTTGAGTTGCTCTTCGGCATATTCTGTATTCCGACTTGTTGGAGATGATCTTTGCCTTCTGAATCTTTGAGATTCCTTTCTCGAAAATTCTGTCCCAGTTTTCATTTTCTAGGTAATATGACCGAGCCGTTGTAGTGCCTACGTATCCTGTTGAGGCAAGAATTAGGCCAAACATAGTTTCCACACTTCTAGTGGGAGAATGTTGAATAATTAAAGGGATGACCGAGGCCGACAAAGGCCGCCTACGTATCTCATTCTTGAGAATTCAGGTCAGACGTAGTTCAGGATAGGAAGGGCAAAGATAGATTTTCCTAAGGGGTTGGCCAAAGACGACACATGCCATCTACGTATCTCATTCTTGAGAATTCAGGTCAAACGTAGTTCACAGATAGGAAGGGAAAAGATAGATTTTCCTACCGTCTACGTATCTCATTCTTGAGAATTCTGGTCAAACGTAGTTTGTAGATAGGAAGGGAAAAGATAGATTTTCATAAGAGGTTGACCGAAGCCGACACAGGCCACCTACGTATCTCATTCTTCAGAATTCAGGTCAAACGTAGTTCGTAGATAGGAAGGGGAAAGATAGATTTTCCTATGGGGTTGACCTAAGCCGGGGAAAGATAGATTTTCCTACGGGGTTGACCTAAGCCGACAAAGGCCGTCTACGTATCTCAATCTTGAGAATTCAGGTCAAACGTAGTTCGTAGATAGGGAGGGGAAAATATTGATTTTCCTAAGGGGTTGACCGAAACCGATACAGGCTGCCTATGTATCTCATTCTTGAGAATTTAGGTTAAACATAGTTCGTACCCTCGTAGTATCTCTTCGCAGCATCGGAGTTGATATAGGCTTGGGCCATACTTGATCATCCATCTTGGACAGATTCAAAACTCCTCTTGATAACACTTTGTGGACGACATACGATCCTTGCCAATTTGATGCAAACTTTCCTTTGTCCCGTGGGAGGGAAGGATTGCCTGTCCATGTAATGACCATTTTCGGTCATTTACACGTTTTTGCCTTTCTTGTACCATTAGAGCTTACTTGTAGCGGCCCAAGTCATTTATGGCTTGTCGGGACCGGTAGTTCGGTGCCCGCGCCGTTTGTTTGGTCTTTATGGCCGTTCCTCATTTTAGAGCTTCAACTTTGGAAATCGTTGAATTCCGACAACATTCTTGGTAATATCAAAGAATTAAACCAAGGTTCTTGGGTAAAAGAATTCCTTACTCGAAGGTTTGAGTTAAAGAAATGCCTCGTGTAACACCTCGCCCGTTTGGAAGGTTTAAAGTAACCTGACTTTGGGGTAAGACTAATAGTGTCTAATATACTAAGAAGGATGTGTTATGAGGTATTATAATCGCAAAATGTTCGTATGATAAGTTTTGAAGTCAAGCAAGTTGCAAAACAAAAGTCGAAAAAAGTTATTGTAAATTCCTTTAAGGAATTCTCTTCAAATTTGGGTTAAATGTCTTGGGGTGTTTCTCCCTATCTATAACGAGTTAGTGGGCCCTCAATATACCAAATCGAAAGTCTACGAGTCTAGTTTCCAACGCAATAAACCGTTCGTCCATACGACTTCACAATAGAGAGATATTCACATTTTCGTAAGACTGCACAAGCAGGTACGTCAAAGTGGGGCCCACGTCCTAAGTCGGTTCAACTTATAAAAGCTGATTTCTCCTTCGTTTTAACTCATTATTTTCACCCAAAATGCACTGAAAATCAGAGTTAAAGTCCATAAATAATCCATGGACTTTGATCCTTTCAATTCGGAAGTTTAACGGAAGTTGCTCTACGTCGCGAGCTCGTCATTTTGGTATAGTTTTTCCCGTCGATTTCATGGCGTATCTTCGTGGGTTTGATGCAGCAATCCAGCAGGTGATTTTTGAGTATTTGGCAGTAGCTATGGAGCTATTTTGGTGAGGTATGGATCCCGTACACTTATCTATTTGTTGGATCAAGATTTTAAGCTTCTAGTTATGAAAAGTTGTTGTTGCCGATATCTTGTAGTAGTTTCTTGTTGATTTTGGATCTGTTTGTTGTTCCTGCAAGGAGGCAGGTTTTTAATCTTGGGATATTGAATATTTTTGTCAAGGAATCTCTCCCCTACGACCTCCTTCGTTATTATATGTTCTAGTATTATTTTATGGATTTCTGAGCCACGAAATGGTATTTTGGATTTGTGGCTTTGGACAGCCCCTTTATCTTGATATGTTTGGTTATTGTTGTGGTGTTCCGGTTGTGGTAAGGTGCTGGAGGGATTGGGAAATTTTGCGATTCTTTTTGGGATTGCATACGATAGTGATTGGATTGGACAACGTGAAGTACGCCTTGGAATAGTGCCTCAGGAGCTCGTCGCTCCTTTGAGATGTGGTTAACATATTATTGTTGGATTTAGCTGCCATTTCTTATTGTTATTGGCCTCATTTTATGTTTTGGAGTTGACTGGTCGCGAGTGTGACATTAACACCTTATCAAATGGCTATGGCTCGTTCTTGCAGCCTCGTCGATTCTAGCAATTGTTCCATTACCTTGGTTGGTCAGCCTTCATAGAGACGCCTTTGGGGCTTTAGTTAAAAGTATTCTTTTGTGATTTGGGGCTTCCTAGAGCAGTTCGAGTCTGGACGACGCCATCCCCGCAGCTATTCGTCGGGCGACAGGTAGGTTATGGTTTTCCCCTATCTAGACTCTGCGTATATAGGCTATAACTGCATTAATTAGCATCCTTGGATGGGTTGTTATAGGTTGGTACCCCAGACCTTGTCCGCCTTTCATCCGTCTATTTTATACGTTGTTTGTAGTATTAGCGTAGTAATTTATATTACCTTTGTGGTCCTGTGTGGCCTTGTATTGACTCTGGAACATAGATGGTGGGCTATTTGGGAATATCCGCGAGTCCCGGACATAGAGATTATTCCTTTAGGCTGGATATGTCTGCTGAGTAGCTATTGGGCCGGTGCAGGGCTGATAGGAATTGTTGTGAGCCGTTGGGCTACTTTTATATTTGTGTGCGAGCATATCATCCATGAAAAAGGTTTTCCCCTGCATGTTTTACTACAGTTTTGGCTGTGAGCCACTACTGATAGTTTTCTTAAATTTGCATGGCCTTGAGGGCCCCTTTTTGGTACTGTTGTTGATAGAAAAGGGGATTTTTGGATGTTTTCACACTGATTTTATTACTGGTACTAGTCTCTGCGGGGCAGAGCACCATACTTGATTTTATTACTGATACTAGTCTCTGCGGGGCGGAGCACTAGACTTGATTTACTACAGTTTTAGACCCGGTTACGCCCGGGCACCCTTGGAAGGGTTTTTGAGGCATTTTCTACTACTTTAGTCCTGGACGGGGTCTGGGCATGCGTACTTGAGACTGGGTCTCTATCTTGATCCCGGACTTTCTTCCGGATGACATGTCTTGATACTGAGTTTTAGTATGGGGTCAGGGACCTCCACGGACCTTGCCGCTCCGGGCCTGGGGCTTCGGGATGCGTGCGCCGGGGGGAAGGGTATACGGTGGAGTAGAGGTATACAGGCTGAGTCCTTCCATGGAACCTGCCTGCTGGGCCGATTGGCATCGGAGGAGGTACATACAGAGGTTCTATTTCATATCATATCATATCATGCATTGGATTCCGCCCTTGTTTGTTGTGTGTTCAGTGTACGCTCCGGTAGTATGGGATGCCGGAGGGTTTGCTTTCACTTGATTGTGTTCCTCGGTTGTATGGGCGGCCGTTGGGACTGTAGGTAGACTATATTTACTCCTGTCTTTATTTAGAGCTTGTCTTGGCACCCGGTTCTTGAAAGATTAGTGATGGCTAGCCTGTTGAGGCTTTGGTTGTGGGATATTTGATTATTGAGATGGCTTTGGAGTCCTATATTATTGAGGCACTTTTGTGTGGCCTTCTGAGCAGAGTGTGAGACTCTGGTTCTATTCCTTGTGGGAAGTTGAGTGGTATCTCTCGGTTATTGTGGCCTAGTTATTTCATCCTAGGGTTGCACTTGTGAAGTGATTCCCTGGTTATGCTATCATGTGATTGGATTGGTGTTATGAA
>QJPP01006965.1:0-137661 GCA_003996215.1 Jaltomata sinuosa | reverse complement strand
GCTGAAATTTTTCGGGGGCGTCCGCGAGGACCTATTTAATGGCGCGGGTTGGTTCGGAGGGCAAAACGTGGGGTTTTAGGATTTCAAACGTGGCCCGGAACGGGAAATAGGGATTTTTCGATTTTTTCGTGTGTTATAGTCCATGGATTTTGTGTGATATGTGCGTCCGATAGTATTTTGGCCGAAACTTTTCATGGGCGTCAGCGAGGACCTATTTAATGGCGCGCGTTGGTTCGGAGGGGCAAACGTGGGGTTTTAGGATTTCAAACGTGGCCCGAAACGGGAAATAGGGATTTTTCCGTTTTTTCGTTTGTTATTGTCCATGGATTTTGTGTGATATGTGCGTCCGGCTGTAATTTGGCCGAAAGTTTTCGTGGGCGTCCGCGAGGACCTATTTAATGGCGCGCATTGGTTTGGAGGAGAAAACGTGGGGTTTTAGGATTTGAAACGTGGCCCTGGAACGGGAAATAGGGATTTTTTGGTTTTTTTGTGTGTTATAGTCCATGGATTTTGTGTGATATGTGCGTCCGGCGGTATTTTAGCCAAAATTTTTCGTGGTCGTCCTCGAGGACCTATTTAATGGCGCGCATGGGTTCGTAGGGGTAAACTTGGGGTTTTAGGATTTCAAACGTGCCCCGGAAAGGGAAATAGTGATTTTTCGGTTTGTTCGTGTGTTATAGTCCATAGATTTTGTGTGATATGTGCGTATGGCGGTATTTTGGCCGAAACTTTTCATGAGCGTCCGCGAGGACCTTTATAATGGCGCGCGTTGGTTCGGAGGGGCAAACGTGGGGTTTTAGAATTTCAAATGTGGCCCCAAAAAGGGAAATAGGGATTTTTTGGTTTTTTCGTTTGTTATAGTCCATGGATTTTGTGTGATATGTGCGTCCGACAGTATTTTGGCTGAAATTTATCGTGGGCGTCCTCGAGGACCTATTTATTGGCGCGCGTTGGTTCGGAGGGGCAAACGTGGGGTTTTAGGATTTCAAACATGGCCCGGAACGGGAAATAGTGATTTTTCGGTTTTTTCGTGTGTTATAGTCCATGGATTTTGTGTGATATGTGCTTCCGGCGGAATTTTGGCCGAAATTTTTCGTGGGCGTCCAGCGAGGACCTATTTAATGGCGTGCGTTGGTTCGGAGGGGCAAACGTGGGGTTTTAGGATTTCAAACGTGGCCTGGAAGGGAAAAATAGTGCTTTTTGGTTTTTTCGTGTGTTATAGTCCATGGATTTTGTGTGATATGTGCGTCCGGCGTATTTTGCCGAAAACTTTTCGTGGGCGTCCGCGAGGACCTATTTAATGGGGCGCGTTGGTTTGGAAGGGCAAACGTGGGGTTTTAGGATTTCAAACGTGGCCCGGAACGGGAAATTGTGCTTTTTCGATTTTTTCGTGTGTTATAATCCATGGATTTTGTGTGATATGTGCGTCCGGTGGTATTTTCGCCAAAACTTTTCGTGGGCGTCCGCGAGGACCTATTTAATGGCGCGCGTTGGTTCGGAGGTCCAAACGTGGGGTTTTAGGATTTTAAACGTGGCCCGGAACGGGAAATAGGGATTTTTTGATTTTTTCGTTTGTTATAGTCCATGGATTTTGTGTGATATGTGCGTCCGGCGGTATTTTGGCCGAAACTTTTCGTGTTCGTCCGCGAGGACCTATTTAATGGCACGCGTTGGTTTGGAGGGTATTTGACTCTCAAAAGTGGCGCCGTTGCCGGGGAATACGGTTGTTTATTAAGTCCGGTGTGTTTATTTGACTCTTAGTCATAATTTCCTACTTTTATTTTTTATTTGTAGTTTTTGTTTTTGACAGGGTACATAGTTGTGCATGCTAAGTACTCGAGGCTCGGGTGAACCAATTTCACCTTACGATCCCGAGCTTGCTAGAACATTGAGGCGGAATATGGCCGCACAACAAGAGGCAGCAAGGCTCGCTGCAGAACTGCAGGCCCAACAAAATCTGAATGCTGGTGGTCTGCAGGACGATGTCGCACTGAATGATGAGGATATCGATTTCTCCTGCTTTGGAGACCCTGGCGGTCTCCAACATCATTCCAGAATCTGAGTCCGATGGACTTCACAGGTATTCCTTTTCTCTCACAGTTTTAGTTTCACATGCATACATTGGGGACAATGCATGAGTCTAAGTTGAGGGTGTTGGGAAACCTGTGAGTCACCACCGAAGGTTTTCGTTGCCAAGTTCTTTTCCCTCCGGTGTGCTATCTAGTAGAACCGGCATGTTTAGGTTGTTATTTTAAATTTTTGTTTTTTTTAGTGTCTATAGCAAAATCATCATGGCGTTTTTCTTTGACTAAAAGGAGGCCCCTTTAAAAAAAAAATCTGGTTTTGTACTTATGATGAAACGATTGACTGTCTGGATCCCTGAATGTCATTGTGTGGTTATGATTAGAATAAGTATGCTTAAGCCGAGCGGTTGTTTTGATAGTTGGTAGTGGTATGGTTTCTTGGTGCCAAGTGTGTGTAAGCGTATTGTTATAAATTCTTACTCTGTGCATGCATCTAGAACTTGCCCGGTCTATTTTGTTAAGTTTGAAGTTTGGTTGCTTAGGAAAGGATCACAGGTCCTTCTTCGTTGCAGTCCACTTAAACCTGTAAGATCGTCCAAATGCAAATAATCCCTTTCGAACCCTGTTTGAGCCATAATTGACCCTGTTCTTTCAATAACCTGTCACCATTCCTGTTTAACTTTGAAACCCTATTTTGGCCCTGGTCCTTCCTTGGACATCGTGCACCTCAACGCAGGCAATCAGCCTAAGTTGAGGGTGGCTACTATAGAGGTAAACCCTATTTTGGCCCTGGTCCTTCCGTGGACATTGTGCACCTCAACGCAAGCAATCAGCCTAAGTTGAGGGTGGCTACTATAGAGGTGAATGATAAGGAAAAGATAATGGAGAAGATTGGTTGTGAATAGAATGAAATGTCGGGTGTGTGTCTCCCAAAAGAAATGAAAAAGAAAAAAAAAAGATGAAAAAGAGCGAAAAAGAAATAAAAGGAATTGTCAAAATAAAGAGGCCGCACCTATAGCTAGAGAAAAGGAAATAAAAAGGTGAATAAGGATGGACAAAGTAAAGTTATGTGGTAATAAGACGTCGGTGGTTCCAAGGAGGGCTTAGTCACTAACCCCTAAATGTATCCTACCTGCATCTGAAGCCTCATTACAAGCTAAAACAAGTCCTGTAGTGATCTTGAGCGGCTTTCTGAAGAACTGAAATAGAATAGTAAGGGCAAGCTTATGGTATCGCATGTGCATTGTTTGAAATCGTTTGTGAGTGTGAGTGTCTTACCTAGTCCTAAATTTTGTGTGTGGGACTTCTTTGTGGTGAGGGCACCAAGATTTCTGTATTATTGGTTGACTGTTAGGATAGCTATGCGTGTGTATGCATAATGTTCTATCATATCGGAATGACATGTTTGGATCCTTGCAAGTTAGTGTTTCATACATTTGTGTGCTACGAGGGAGCTTGATTTAAAAGTGAATAAGTTTTTGAATGACCATGAGTTGCTAGAGACACGAGTTTGTGTTCTTAGTTGAGTCGTCGTATTGTTTTATGTTATGTTGCTTGAGGACAAGCGAACGTTTTAAGTTGAGGGTGTTGATGTGCCGCCATTTTACGGCACTTTCGACTCCTTTTAACTAAGAACAATCGTACGTTTTCAAGCAACCATCGTCATTTTTGATGTGTTTATGTTATATTTTCAGGAAATGGAGACAAACAAGGTTTCCCAACACCCTCAACTTATTAAGTCCTCAAGTTGAACCGGCATGTTTAATAAAAGCAGGAAATTATGACTAAGAGTCAAATAAACACACCGGACTTAATAAACAACCGTATTCCTCGGCAACGGCGCCACTTTTTGATAACGCCCAAACTACACCTCCAATTAGGAAGCGTAAGCGGTCGTAGTCAAATATAGAACCCAACTAAGGTTGGGGTCGAATCCCATAGAGAATATGGTGAGAATTTAGTCTTTAGTGAATTAGTTGACTAATGGTCAATAGTTTCCGGTAAATAAAAGGAGGGGGGGGGTTTTGTGTGAACAATGTGTAAACAAAACGAACAATTAACGTATGAATGATAATCAATAGGAGAGAGAACTAGGGAAGTGTTTACCATGGCGTTGGTAACAATGTCGATTCTAGGGTTAACCGGGTTCTTTTTATATGCATGTCACGATGTGATTGAATTAATGGTATCATCTAAACGTTTCTCAACCAAATAGACGAATTTACTTTTCAATTCTCTCGAACTTGAAAAGGTGTGCTTTTAGATTTCAATCCTAAACATCAAGTAGATTAATCTAGTTACAGCAATAATCGTAAGACGAGAGTTGGTAGTCTCGAATCCTCGTTGTTAACCAAGTTTCCCGGTTTTAATCTCTTTACTCAAGCAAATTAAACCTAGGCATGTTCTAATGTTTGCAACCACTACAAAACGTTAAGCATGAATGATTAACAACATGACAATCATATATATTGAACCCGTCGCTACCCGGAATCTATATCGCTACTTTAGCCATGGCTCCCACAACCCTAGTTGTGGGAGTTTAGTTAATCATGCTAGAAGAAGAAGAGAAGAAAGTCATATTCATCATAAAGAAAAGAGATCCTTACAATGTAGTGGAAACAATCTTCAATTACTCCAAGAACAAGAAAAACCAAGATCCCAAGAACAAGTCAAGAACACGTTTTCAAGAACAAGAAAACGTGTTGCTTGCTCTCAAAGTCTCGCTCAAACTCCTAAAAACTATTGGATAATGTATGTAAAACGTGGGGTTTTAGAATTTCAAACGTGGCCCGGAACGGGAAATAAGGATTTTTTGATTTTTTCGTGTGTTATAGTCCATGGATTTTGTGTGATATGTGCGTCCGGCAGTATTTTGGCCGAAATTTTTCATGGGCGTCCGCGAGGACCTATTTAATGGCGCGCGTTGGTTCAGAGGGGCAAACGTGGGGTTTTAGGATTTCAAACGTGGCCCGGAATGGGAAATAGGGATTTTTCGGTTTTTTCGTGTGTTATAGTCCATGGATTTTCTGTGATATGTGCTTCCGGCGGAATTTTGGCCGAAATTTTTCGTGGGCGTCCGCGAGGACCTATTTAATGGCGCTTGTTGGTTCGGAGGGGCAAACGTGGGGTTTTAGGATTTCAAACGTGGCCCGGAATGGGAAATAGGGATTTTTCGGTTTTTTCGTGTGTTATAGTCCATGGATTTTGTGTGATATGTGCGTCCGGCGGATTTTTTCGTGTCTCATAGTCCATGGTTTTTTCGTGTGTTATAGTCCCTGGATTTTCGTGTGTTATAGTCCATGAATTTTGGCCGAAATTTTTCATGTGAAATAGTGATTTTTCAGCCAAAATAGGACCTCGCAGACGCCCACGAAATATTTCGGTCAAAATACCGCCGGACGCACATATCACACAAAATCCATGGACTATAACACACGAAAAAACTAAAAAGTCCCTATTTTTCCCATTCCGAGCCACGTTTGAAATCCTTAAACATCACGTTTGCCCCTCCGAACCAACGCGCGCCATTAAATAGGTCCTCGCGGACGCCCATGAAAAGTTTCGGCCAAAATACCGCCGAACGCACATATCACACAAAATCCATGGACTATAACACACGAAAAAACCAAAAAATCCTTATTTCCCATTCCGGGCTACGTTTGAAATCCTTAAACCCACGTTTGCCCCTCCGAACCAACGCACCATTAAATAGGTCCTCGAGGACGCCCACGAAAAATTTTGGCCAAAATACCGCCGAACGCACATATCACACAAAATCCATGGACTATAACACACGAAAAAACTAAAAAATCCTTATTTCCCGTTCCGGGCCACGTTTGAAATCCTTAAACCCACGTTTTCCCCTCCGAACCAACGCGCGCCATTAAATAGGTCCTCGAGGACGCCCACGAAAAATTTTGGCCAAAATACCGCCGGACGCACATATCACACAAAATCCATGGACTATAACACACGCAAAAACCAAAAAATCCCTATTTCCCATTCCGGGGCCACGTTTGAAATCCTAAAACCCCACATTTGCCCCTCCGAACTAACGCACGCCATTAAATAGCTCCTCGCGGACGCCCACGAAAAATTTCGGCCAAAATATCACCGGACGCACATATCACACAAAATCCATGGACTATAACACACGAAAAAACCGAAAAATCACTATTTACCGTTCCGGGCCACGTTTGAAATCCTAAAACCCCACGTTTGCCCCTCCGAACCAACGCGCGCCATTAAATAGGTCCTCGCGGACGCCCACGAAAAATTTCAGCCAAAATACCGCCGGACGCACATATCACACAAAACCATGGACTATAACACACGAAAAAATCGAAAAATCACTATTTCCCATTCCGGGCCACGTTTGAAATCCTAAAACCCCACGTTTGACCCTCCGAACCAATGCGCGCCATTAAATAGGTCCGCGCGGACGCCCACGAAAAAATTCGGCCAAAATACCTGATGACGCTCAAAGTACCACTCCAATTAAGAAGCGTAAACGATCGTTGTCAAATATAGAACCCAACAAAGGTTGGGGTCGATCCCACAGAGAATATGGTGAAAGTTAAGTCTTTAGTGAATTAGTTGACTAATGGTCAATAGTTTCCGGTAAATAAAAAGGGGAGGGGGGTTTGAGCGATCAATATACGAACAAAAACAAGCAATAATGTCTGAGTTTTAATCAATGTGAGAGTGAACTAGGGAAGTGTTCACCATGGCGTGGCAACAATCGATTCTAGGCGTAACAGGGTTCTTTCTATATGCATGTCACGATGTGATTGAACTAATGGTATCATCTAAACGTTTCTCAACCAAATAGATGAATTTACTTTTCAATTCTCTCGAACTTGAAAAGGTGATCTTTTAGATTTCAATCCTAAACATCAAGTAGATTAATCTAGTTACAACATTAATCATAAGACGAGAGTTGGTAGTCTCGAATCCTCGTCATTAATCAAGTTTCCTGGTTTTAATCTCTTTACTCAAGCAAATTAAACCTAGGCATGTTCTAATGTTTGCAACCACTAGAAAACGTGACATAATGAATGATTAACAACGTGACAACATATATATTGAACCCAACTCTACCCGGAATCTATATCGCTACTTTAGCTATGGCTCCCACAACCCTAGTTGTGGGAAGTTTAGTTACTCATGCTAGAAGAAGAAGAGAAGAAAGTCATATTCATAATAAAGAGAAAAGATTCTTACAATATAATGAGAACAATCTTCAATTATCCAAGAACAAGAAAACAAGATCCCAAGAACGATTCAAGAACACGAATTCAAGACAAAGAAAACGTGTTTCTTACTCTCCAATTTTCGCTCAAAAGTAGACTAAAAATCTCCTAAAACTATTGGGTGAACAACATGTAAAATAAACCTAACATAGGGTATTTATAGGAGTCCAGGAAATAAACCCAAAAACGTTCGGATTCAGCATCGCGTTCTGTCTCAACATGACGGCTTGGGGTGACGGACCGTCACCACCTTGACGGACCGTCACGGTGGCCGTCACCACTAGGCAGTGGTGCTGCCCCAAGGTGACGGTTGGGGTGACGGACCGTCACCACCTTGACGGACCGTCGCCGGAGTCGTCACCACTAGGCAGTGGACTGCCTCCACTTGACCGTCTCTGTGACGGACCGTCACATGTGTGATGGATCGTCACTCAGGCCGTCACTCTTATCCAGAATGTCTTTTTGCTCGTATTTCCTTCCGTTTCTGTGTTTGTCTCCATTTCCTACAAAGATAACATAAAACCATCAAAAACGACGACGGTTGCTTGAAAACGTAGGATTGTTATTAGTTTAGAGACGTCAAAAGTGCCGTAAAATGGCGGCACATCAACACCCTCAACTTAAAACGTTCGCTTGTCCTCAAGCAACATGACACAAAAATAATATAACGACTCAACTAAGAAAACAAACTCGTGTCTCTAGCAACTCATGGTCATTCAACATCTTATTTAATTTTAAATCAAGCTCCCTCGTAGCACACAAATGTATGAAACACTAACTTGCAAGGATCCAAACGTGTCATTCCGATATGATAAAACACTTTTCATATACACGCGTAGCTATCCTAACAGTCAATAGATAATACAGAAATCTTGGTTCCCTCACCACAAAGAAATCCCACACACAAGATTTGGGACTAGGTAAGCGCTCACACTCACAAACGATTTCAAACAATGCACATGCGATACCATAGGCTTGCCCTTACTATTCTATTTCAGTTCTTCAGAAAGCTGCTCAGGATCACTACAGGACTTGTTTTGGCTTGTAATGAGGCTTCAGGTGCAGGTAGGATACATTTAGGGGTTAGTGACTAAGCCCTCCTTGGAACCACCGACGTCTTATTACCACATACTTTACTTTGTCCATCCTTATTAACCTTTTTATTTCGTTCTCTCTAGCTACAGGTGCGGCCTCTTTATTTTGACAATTCTTTTTATTACTTTTTCGATCTTTTTCATCTCTTTTTTTTTTCTTTTCTTTTCTTAGGCACACACCCGAATTTTCATTCTATTCACAACCAATCTTTTCCATCCTCTTTTTCTTATCATTCACCTCTATAGTAGCCACCCTCAACTTAGGCTGATTGCCTGAGTTGAGGTGCACAATGTCCACGGAAGGACCAGGGCCAAAACAGGGTTTACCTCTATAGTAGCCACCCTCAACTTAGGTTGATTGCCTGAGTTGAGGTGCACGATGTCCCAGGAAGGACCAGGGCCAAAACAGGGATTCAAAGTTAAACAGGAATGGTGACAGGTTATTGAAAGAACAGGGTCAATTATGGCTCAAACAGGGTTCAAAAGGGATTATTTGCATTTGGGCGGTCTTATAGGTTAAGTGGACTGCACACAAAAAGGGCCTGTGATCCTTTCCTAAGCAACCAAACTTCAAACTTAACAAAATAGACCGGGCAAGTTCTAGATGCATGCACAGAGTAAGAATTTATAACAATACGCTCACACACACTTGGCACCAAGAAACCATACCACTACCAACTATCAAAACAACCGCTCGGCTTAAGCATAGTCATTCTAATCATAACCACACAATGATATTTAAGGATCCAGAAGGTCAGTCGTTTCAACATAAGTACAAAACCAGAAAATTTTTAAAGGGGCCTCCTTTTAGTAAAAAAAATGCCATGCTCATCACCTTGCTATAGACACTAAAAAAACAAAAATTTAAAATAACAACCTAAACATGCCGGTTCTACTAGATAGAACACCGGAGGGAAAAGAAACACGGCAACAAAAACCCTCGGTGGTGTATGACTCACAGGTATACCAACACCCTCAACTTAGACTCATGCATTGTCCCCAATGCATACATACGAAAACTAAAAACTGTGAGAATAAGGAATACCTGTGAAGTCCATCGGACTCAGATTCTGACATGATGTTGGAGACCGCCAGGGTCTCCAAAGCAGGAGAAATCGATGGAGTGTGTGCACGCGACAACCTCATGTTGCGTTCCAGCTTCTTCTTTTATTGGCTCCACAGCTAGTCGTGACAACTTCTTCGCTCTTTCTTTGCAGATTCTCTTGTGGTGTTTTTGTTTCCTTGATCTATTTTCACCGCCTTCCTCTACATGTTTCCCTTCTCGCAGCATCCTTGTCACAATAGCTAGAGTCTCGACCAAACCCTTCTCCTCAAGATGCACATCCGCAGGAGCTTCCTCAATAACATTGACGACCGCGACCACCGTCATGTCACTTGGTTGCTTCATTAATTTTTACACATCGAACTTGACAACTTCATTGTTTAGTCTGAAGGTCAGTTCATTTCTTTCCATGTCAACCAACACTCTTGTTGTGGCTAACAGTGGTCGTCCCAAGATTATGGGAACTTCAAAATCCACTTCGCAATCCAAGATCACAAAGTCAGCTGGGAAGATAAGCTTACCGATCTTTACTAGCACATCAGACAATATTCCCACGGGTCGCTTTACCGAACGGTCAGCCATCAACACTCTTATGGACGTTAGTTTAGGAGCTCCAAAACCCAGTTGTTTATAGACAGCTAGCGGCATCAAGTTGATGCTAGCACCCAGGTCACACAAGCTTTCCCGAAGTTGAGCTTCCCAATAGTGCATGGAACAGTAAAAGCGCCTGGATCTTCCTTCTTTTTGACTAACGATCTAGAGGAAATAGCACTGCAATGGTGGAGGTTATCTTCTAGTTCAAAACTTACCGACCTCTTCTTGGTAATCAAGTCCTTCATGAACTTGGCATATTCGGGAATTTGTTCAAGCGCTTCAACCAGTGGGATGTTTATTGATATCTGCTTGAGCATGGTCATGAAGTTTAGGAACTTACTATCATCTGCTTTCTTCTTCAATCGTTGCGGGAAAGGGGGCGGTGGTCGCGGCATCATAGTTGGAAGCTTTTCAGCTTCCTTGCTTTTCTCTGCGGGCTTTTGAGTATCCTCTACAACCTCCTTGTCGTTGGCGTCATCACCCTCAACTTGAGTCTGAATTACCGGATGTGATTTCGGTAATATTTTGCCGCTTCTTATAGTGATCGCCATACAGCTTGCGTCGTTCCTCGGGTTTTGAATCGTGTCACTCGGCAAGGTACCTGTCTTCCTTTGGTTTAGAGATGCCGAGATTAAGCCCACTTGCTGCTCCAATTGCTTAATCGAGGTGGAATGCGCCTCCACTATTTGACTCATGGCCGATAACTCAGTCCTTATCTCCTTCACCCCAGAGTCAGTCGATTCTACCTTCAGCAGCATCTTCGCCATCATGTTCTCTAGCTTGGAAGTCCCTGCCTCGTTGCTAGCTTTATCCCGATTACCAGGTGGTACATATAACCCACCTCTATCAGTGTTATTTCTCCAGTTTCCTTGCTCGCGATCTCTGTAACCGGCTTTCTCATAGTAGTTGTCCTTCTGATAGGTCCGACCTTGGTTTCCTTGGCCATTGGCCTGGAAACCCCCCAAGTAATTCGCCTCCTCCTCAGTTTCCAACTCTGCTGCTCTACCTTGGGAACCCACAGCTTTTACCTTCTCCATACCTACTGAAAACAAGTGCTTTATCAGTAGGTCCAACTGCATTTTTAGATGCGCCATGTCTTGGTCGCGCTCCTCCTCTTTTCTGCGCTGCTCAGCTGACATACCAACTGCATAAGTGCTAGCTGCTACCTCTGAATCCCGTGTATGCCAGGCCCTGTTGGTTTTGGTGAGCCTGTCCAAAGTAGTTGTGGCCTCAACAAAAGTGAGACCCATGAATGCACCACCTGCTGCGTTGTCCAACGTCGGCTTGGTAGCCGAATTCAGTGCCCTGTAGAACGTCTGCATCAAAAAGTTATTGGTCAACTGATGGTTCGGGCATTGTGTCAGCTTCTTCTTGAACCGCAACCAAGTCTCATATAACGCTTCGTGAGGTTGCTGTCTGAAATTGCTAATTTCATCCCTCAACTGTATCATCCTAGAGGAAGGAAAGAACCTTTCTAGGAAAGCTCCTTTCAACTCTCCCCAAGTTGTGATAGAGTCGGGGGTCAGCTCTGTCAACCACAATGCTGCCTCATCAGATAGAGACAACAGAAACAACCTGAGCCTGATTGATGTCTGACTCACTCCAGGCAACTCGAACGACTTGCAGATGTCCACGAAGTTCATCAGGTGCTGGTTTGGATCATCACCAGCGGCACCACGGAACACTCCTCTCAAGTTCAACAGTTGGATCATCGTGCTAGTGATGTTGAACATGGCTCCGGGCGCTAGCAGTGGAAGAGCAATGGCGCCCGTAGCGCCAACTCCATCCAAGTCGATATCCTCATCATTCAGCATAACATCGTCCTGCAGACCACCAGCATTCAGATTTTGTTGGGCCTGCAGTTCTGCAGCGAGCCTTGCTGCTTCTTGTTGTGCGGCCATATTCTGCCTCAATGTTCTAGCAAGCTCGGGGTCGTAATGTAATGTTGATTCACCTGAGCACCGGGTACTTAGCACACACAACTCTGTACCCTGTCAAAAACAAAAACAACAAATAAACGTAAAAGCAGGAAAGTATGACTAAGAGTCAAAAAAACACACCTGACTTAATAAACAACCGTATTCCCCGGCAACGGCACCAAAATTTGATAACGCTCAAAGTACAACTCCAATTAAGAAGCGTAAGCGATCGTTGTCAAATATAGAACCCAAAAAAGGTTGGGGTCGATCCCACAGAGAATATGGTGAAAGTTAAGTCTTTAGTGAATTAGTTGACTAATGGTCAATAGTTTCCGGTAAATAAAAAGGGGGGGGGGGTTTGAGCGATCAATATACGAACAAAAACAAGCAATAATGTCTGAGTTTTAATCAATGTGAGAGTGAACTAGGGAAGTGTTCACCATGGCGTGGCAACAATCGATTCTAGGCGTAACAGGGTTCTTTCTATATGCATGTCACGATGTGATTGAACTAATGGTATCATCTAAACATTTCTCAACCAAATAGATGAATTTACTTTTCAATTCTCTCGAACTTGAAAAGGTGATCTTTTAGATTTCAATCCTAAACATCAAGTAGATTAATCTAGTTACAGCATTAATCATAAGACGAGAGTTGGTAGTCTCGAATCCTCGTCGTTAATCAAGTTTTCTGGTTTTAATCTCTTTACTCAAGCAAATTAAACCTAGGCATGTTCTAATGTTTGCAACCACTAGAAAACGTGACATAATGAATGATTAACAACGTGACAACATATATATTGAACCCAACGCTACCCGGAATCTATATCGCTACTTTAGCCATGGCTCCCACAACCCTAGTTGTGGGAAGTTTAGTTACTCATGCTAGAAGAAGAAGAGAAGAAAGTCATATTCATAATAAAGAGAAAATATTCATACAATATAATGAGAACAATCTTCAATTATCCAAGAACAAGAAAACAAGATCCCAAGAACGATTCAAGAACACGAATTCAAGACAAAGAAAACGTGTTTCTTGCTCTCCAATTTTTGCTCAAAAGTAGACTAAAAATCTCCTAAAACTATTGGGTGAACAACATGTAAAATAAACCTAACATAGGGTACTTATAGGAGTCCAGGAATTAAACCCAAAAACGTTCGGATTCCGCGTAACGCACTGTCTCAACTTGACGGTTTGGGTGACGGACCGTCACCACCTTGACGGCCCGTCATGGTGGCCGTCACCACTAGGCAGTGGTGCTACCCCATCTTGACGGCTTGGGCTTGACGGTCCGTCACTAGCTTGACGGTCCGTCACTCGGACCGTCACTCTTATCCAGAACGTCGTTTTTCCCGTATTTCCCTCCGTTTCCATGTTTGTCTCCCTTTCCTGAAAACATACCATAAAACATCAAAAACGACGACGGTTGCTTGACAACGTACGATTGTTCTTAGTTTAGAGGCGTCGAAAGTGCCGTAAAATGGCGGCACATCAACTATGTTTTGTTTTAGAATTATTTTTGAAATTTCTTAAAGTTTTGAAATAATTTCTAAGTGTCAAAAACTATTTTTTAATGTCCTCCTCCTTTTTAAATAAAAAATCCGAAAAGGGATAAAACAGGAGGTGCCTATCATTTTGGGGCGTCAATTTTTAGCTATCGGAAGAGCTCTTGTAGATGTCGAGTTGGGAGATCCCAAGTTCCAAATTGGTATGGAAGAAGTCACATTCAACATTTGTCAAGCCATAGAAACCTTGGATGAATCTAAGGTTGTTTTGGTGATCTCTAAGAGGGAAGAGTTGATTGATGCTCCTCTTGAAGAGGAATTAGGAAAAGAGTTGCCGAATTTGCAAATTATGCTCTTTGAAGGGGATGAGTCGAGGGACCCTGAGTGTAGCCTCCAAGTTTGGCTAACATGTATGTTGGTCCTTTTGACACTCCACCACTTCTCTCATCCAATTGGTTTAACATTTGGAAACGGTACAAAGTGATGAATCTCTTAAGAAAGAATATAGGGAGCTTGGGATGGCATTGTGCCAATCGTATTGGTATGGCCCTAGACAAAACTTTATTCTTGAGGTACTATCGTCGAGTAGCGACGTAAAATCAAGTGCTTCTTGGGAGGCAACCCAAGTATTTTTTATTTATTTACTTCACTTTTTTGTTGTTTTTGATTTGTTTTGGGAATGCATGGAGATTGGAAAATGGCTATGTGAAAAATTTTATGGGGAGGATATGCTCCCCCATCTGTGAGTCGCAAGTGACAACTCATCGCACGCAAGTGAAGTCACACCCTAGAGGCAGTGAACTGAAGAAGAAAAATTAGAATTGAAAGGCATCTATGAAGAAACATGCAAAATGCACATGAGGACCTGAGACACGCATTTGCCGTCACAGGTCCAAACTAGAGCCCAAGCCCCAAATTGATGGAAATTCGTCACTTATGAAACCACCTATGAAAGCCAGGTGAGTGTCACAAGCACAGGTATGGCGTTTAAGTTGTTGACCTACCCATTGACTTAACCTGACCCAGACGTGATCCGCGTCTTTTCCTCTTCTTTCTCACCCTTAAACCGCCTCTTCTTCTTCTTTTTCTCTAATATCAACTCCTAAAACCTTCAAACTCTCTCCAAAATCTACCTCAACTCTCCAAATTGTACCCCACTTTTTAATCCTTGCTCTTCTACCACTCAACCGCACATCACCACCACTGCCGCTGCATGCCTTTTGGGGAAACTTGTGGTTCACTATTGTTGGATCTCTAAAGCTTGAATTTTCACTTCTCCCTCCATTATCTTCAAATGTGGTATGCTCCCTTATGTTAAATACATGTTTTTAATTATTTTGGGAGTGTTTTTAATGAAGCATGCTACTTAAATTCTACCATAGTCTATTTTTGCTTGAGATCTGATTTTGAATTCAATTTTGGGTCTTATTATTGTTATAAATTGTTTTTTTAATTCAATTTTGGGTCTTATTATTGTTATAAATTGTCAAAACATTGGTAGATCTTGTTTTTATGATGATGCATGTAGTTCATATTTATTTTTTATCCTAAAATTTTGAGTTTGGGGTAAAGTCTGAGTAATCTATTTGTTGGTAATGCATGATTGGGCTCGATAATAGATTGAGTGACATCGTTCTTAAAGAAAATTCATCGTTACTATGGGTTTGATTAAAATAATCCTGTGTTAGGATGAAAATCGTGAATCATTGTGCTCTTATGTATTTTAATCGATTATGAATTGTTCGATAAGTGCTTTGGTTAAGTGAGAGTGAAAATTGTTGCGTTTGGATGTGCTTTTCATGCTAATCATATAGCTTGATGTTCCTGATGATAGGTGGGGTAACCTCTTTCTTAAGAGAAGTCATTGAGTATACGTTACTTGTTGATATTGGTCTTGTTTTGATTGTGAAGTTTTTCCTGAAAGTCTGAGTACTCGTTGAACTTAAACATTGGTCAAAAATGTGTTTTTCCATGCATTATTGTTGTAGAATGTGTTCCTACCTGTTAGGCACTTGCGTGCCACATGTGTTGCCTTATGAAATGCATATGCAATGCAAGTGAAAGAGGGGAATTAAAAATTACCCACTACTTTCAACCTGCATTCCACATGTGTGTCGCAAGTCTTCACCTGCGAAATGCAGGTGGCAACGCAGGTGAAGGATGCACCTTCCCAGTTACTACCTAACATATGTGCCAGCACATGCGAGCTGCATGTTGTCACATGTGAAATGCATGTGGCAACGCAGATGACATGCCATGTTGCCAGTGTACTATTTGGCATGTGCGTGACAACATGCGAGCGCGAGTCTTCACCTGCGAAATGCATGTAACGTGCACATGCTGGCAGTTAACATAATGTTATTTCCTTTCACGGCCCAACTATCACATTATGCTAGAACCTACTCTAAGTCACCTAGATAGAGAACCCTTACCACTCAATTAAAACATGTATGCAAAAACAAATAAGAAAACATGGATTTTTCCTTGATAAAATAAAACCAATCTCAAAACTCGAATACAGTAAAATCTTTTAAAGATACAATTGAACCCCTCTCTAGGAACTAGTTTAAATGGGTACAAGAGCTACTAAGAGAAATGGACAAAAATAAGACACAGCTCCCACCATGGGAAAAGATGAGTAGAAGCTGTTGGAGATCACCATCGTCTTCACCTAAGAAACATCAACTGATCCTGCAACCATAATATACCCAAAAGGTATAGCACGAGTAGTATAAGAACAAACAACGCATACTGGTAGGCATCATCAGTCGACCCGAATCCACCACATGACATCATGTAAATATACAAAAAAATGGATACACTCAAGAATTATGCAATGAGGTCCTTCATCAATAACTTTTCCTACCCATATATACTACTTGTGAATTCTATTCACTCCCTCCCGAGCCTCCTTACCTTAATTCGCTACCAACTCATCATTTAGAAACATCCCACTCCCTTATCTCGGTCATACGCTGACCCTTTATAAAACTTAGACTCTCCAAGCCTACCCATCTTGACAAACACTAGAGATACCTTACATTCGTCACCCCTATTACTAATTAGCCAGTTATCCCCGTCAATAGGCCTATCACTCTCACTCAAGATCCTGAGTCAGTAGCCTGGACCCATAACCCTTAACCAAGTCAATAGAATACTCGTAAGACTCCCAGTAAATAACCATACTTAACATCCATGTACGACATGTCAAAAACTACAAGTACAAACCACATGCAATTACGTGACACTCTTCAAGTAACCCAGACCACCCAAGGATCCCTAGGACATCATCTCTAGCATTCAAAATGTGATTCCGGTCTACACAAGAAACCACCTTAGCACTTAAATACACCAACCCGACCACTCATGGACCAATATGTAATAATATCACAACAGATAAGCCGGTTCACTCATGGAACCAACACACATAAAAACAAGTAAACCTGTACAAGGCATAGTACCCGAGCCAACCATAAATAAATCTATACCAGGCGTGGTACCCAAGCCAACTAATGAATAACCTATACCAAGTATGGTACCCGAGCCAACCAATGATATGTACTAGGTGTGGTATGCAAGACAACCGAAGAATCACATATATCACAACACTCATAACCACAATGATAACATACCACACTTGTATAACAAACAAGCATTTAAAATAGGTTCATTGCATGAGATTGAGGTTAAATATCATTTAGCATTCATTCCCTTCTGAACACACATTGTGTAGGTAATACTACTGAGATAGTTATTATTCACACATAACGTGATTGGGTTACAAATAAACATCACCTACCACAACAATTATGGTTCATCATTCTAGTTTTTGATGGCTTGTTCGAAAACAGATCCCTGGCTTATTCAATTAAACATATTAATTCATATACCTTAAATCCTAGACTCATTTAGGAATACACATACATTCATAGGAAGTCCATTCCCTAATACCACAAACTCAGTACCTCCTTACTCATCTCATTCCCTTCATTATACCAACCTGGAGGAATCCTCTATGGCCTAGCAACCCTTACAGTTAATCAGTACTAGTTTTGTGAACCCACCCATAATCCGATTATCTGAGGATTAACAACCATAACTTAAACAACAAAATCAAGTGCAAGGTGAACATTACTCATAACAGTAAATTCTCATCCTAACCAGCAAGATTAAACATGTTTTATCCATCCAAACACCGTGCCCAAGGGCCTAAGCATACAATATCATGTTAATCTACATTATGTCATACATTTCAACTTGGGTCTAATCTACTCAATTAACCTAGCCTACCTAGATGCCAAGAAGCTGCTACAGAAGTACAAAGGAAAACTTTGGCTTTATGGAGGTGAATCTTGATGAGAAATCAGCGTAAAATTTGTGGGTTTTACCCCATCTGAATGGAAATCCGTCCTCTCCTTTACTTCCTGGCCATGAGGCACCCTAGGAGGGTTTTTGGAGCAAGACTCATCCTTTTTACAGCTAAAGAGGAGAAAATCAAATTATAGAACCCGTGTTCTGGGTTACTGGTTTCATCAGCCCGCTATAGTAGCCTGTCAGTCGCTACTGTGATGGTGCTATAACAAGAAAATTCCCACTATAGTGGGATAATGTTAGCCCGAGTAAAATTTTAAATTCTAAAAAAATTTGTTGCATCACCCCAATTTAATTTGAGAGTGTATTATACAAGGTCCCATAACACGTAATGAGGTATCCTTTTAATAATCACTAAATAAATCATTACAATAGAAATAAATTTACCCATCGTTCATCCCTGAATAATTTCAATTACGGAAGGAAAGAATGAGCCATTTTTTTGAACCTTAACATCCTACCATGAAAATGTAATTACGTCCTTACGTGGACCACCAAACTTTATTCCCTTTGGTGTACTAGAAACCCAGGCCAGAACTATTACTATTCCTTCCTTCCAAGGAATTTCCCCCCTTTTAGTTGCATGAGACTAATTAAAGCAACCCTTCTCTGAGTGCCCAAAAATCCTGGGACCTCATCAATATGTTGAGTCAAGGAGATTTAAACAAAATGAAAGAACAAAATTTCCCAATCTGCGAGTCTGGATCCCACTATAGCGGGAATTATTCTGCTATAGAAGCATCGCTATAGCGAGAGGTTGGCCACTATAGCGGGTGCCAAAAGTTTAAAGGGATGAGAAATAGGTCTATCACCTATTCTCCCTTATTCACCCGATAAGAATATAATTCTCTCCCCGATCACTTTGCTCTCAACATCTGAGACAAGGTAACAGTTAAATTATACTTCCCTTACTTCCTTGCATGAATTTTGCTTTTTCAAGGCTTCAATTTAATGAATGGAATAGGTAGTGGGTTGTGTTTTAAAATTTTGATTTTTGGGTTTCATTTGGTTCAATCCTTGAAGAATAGATGTTTCCCTTAAGTTTACAGCACTCCTATAGTATTTTAGGCATAAGAATTATGGGGTTTATGGCCGAAATAGTCTCAAAATCGTAGGGAATATGAATGGTCATTTCTTGTTTGGGAAAATAGTGATTTTGGCAATTTTTAGGAGTTATAATGCCCAAATTTCTGCATAAACTAGTATTAGAGTGCTTTGGGAACGTTGATCTGAACTTGGAATGTTAAAAATGGAATTTTGATTAAGAGGCGCCATTGTTGCACCACTTGAATTTCTAGAATGATGAAGGCCTCTATAGCGGCCTTGCTCTGCTATAGAGACACTACTATAGAGGATAAATTCCCGCTATAGAAAAATCATCATAGTGGGATGCAGTCCACTATAGCGGGAGGCTGCAGGCAGTAGCCTCCCAGGCAGGCCACGACATTGGCCTTTTTCTCCAAAATTGATTTCTTTAGCACCTTATGAGTTCTAATTCAACTCTTTTTTTTAATTTACAGATTTAACATCCAATGGCTGCAAATCAAGAACATATTCTGGCTAACGAGAGGTTCCCTGACGATGCTAGTTGGGAGAGATTTGATAACTACTGAAGGATTGGGTTCTGCTATAGAGAGGTTTCAACATGAGAGGCGTGGCCAAAAATTCAAGTGCATTCCGCAGGCGGCTCCAGGATTCTTATTGGGGTCCACTAGTAAAGGCTCCCCCTAACGGGGTCTTGGGCTGGGTAAGGGAGTTCAATGCCATACTCCCTACCATGCTTTGGGATGACCCAAACCCCACCATCCATATCTGAGGGGTGGATGTACCCGTGGATATCTAGACCATTAAAAAGATACTAAGAGTGCCTCATATCTTGAATGTTATGTATGATGCCAAACTTTGGGAGATGGATATGAAATGGTTGCCGGAAACTCTGATAGAGGAGGAGTTTAGGGACCAGGTGTACTGGCCCACTGCTGAAGGCGTCACGAGCACTTATTTCATAGCTGATGCTAGGAGGTGGCTGAACTTGGTGTCCTGGAGGATTCATCCATCAGGAAACCTTATTGACGTGACCTACCCTCAGTTTTTGGTGATAGACTGCACCATACAGGGCTTATAGCTGAACATGGGGGCACAGATTGTGTCTGAGTAGAGGGACTTCTACCAGGGCAACAAGAAGGGTCCTTTCCTTCTTAGTTTGGTGATTATAATATGTAGGCGAGTTGAGGTGCTCGAGGAGGAAATTGACAGGGAGATGGAAATGGACCCCGACTTCTACCCCCTCTAGGTAAGGGAAAGAAGAAGAGGAAGGTGGGTGAAGTCAAGAGCAACCGGGGTATAGAGGGAACTGATGATGATGATGATCCTTACCCTTTCTCCCAGTCCCAGCCCCTAATCACTAGCGGTTGCCTAGAGGCGGACATGGCCGCAGTCAAGAATTTATAGAGAATGCCTCTGCCATAGCCGCAGCCTCACCTTCCCATGTCCATGACTATGCAGCACTTCGCAGAGAGCTTGTGCTATAGAAGATCGTGAAGGTCATGTTTAGGTGCACCATCCCTGATAAGAAGATTTCCCAGCTAGAGCCAGAGAACATGCAAGAGTTGCCTTTCCTGAGTGACACAGAGGAAGAGGACCCCACCCTCACAGCCCATGATGGTGATAAGGCATCTGGCTAGTGCCCCCTTGGTGCCAATCATTCTTGCTTCCCCTCCCCTCTTATATATATACTATTTACTACTTTTGGGTTTGCCCCCATTTGGGGCATGTATTAGACAATCTTCTGCCCATCCTTTTCTTTTTTATTATCGCACATGGATGCTAGTTTTAACAATGTTACTATTTGAATGCACTCTATGTTTGTCAATAAGCAATTTCCATGCTTCACGTGATAGCTCACAGCTTAACTATCTATTTAAAACATCCTGAGAATGAAAGGCAAAATAGGGGGAAATAGGGCAAGGATTTTATCCCGCCCATCATGCTATAGCGACTTGCACGTTGCCATAGTGGTATCTCTATATTAGGTCAGTCCCGCTATGGCGGCCCCAACTACAGCAGCCCAGAATTTATCAGATTCTGCAAAGTTTCCACATTTCCCATTCCCTGTTATAAATTTAACACCTAAAATTGCATTATGGCCTTAATATAACCTCAAGACCAATCTCATCAATGCATAAACAAGAACTTCACACCACATTATCATTAAACCAACTATGAATTACACCAAAAGAAACTATTCATAACATCACATTCCTGCTATTATACAACAATAGCCCTTTCCCTCATGGTTCCCAACCAATCTCGATTGTCCTTAAACCGGAGTTTCCCCAAAGTCACAACCATTTCTCCCCTTACCATCTTACCAGTGGTAAGTTCATGAATAACAATTAGCACATAGTTTCAGTTAAACGACATAACAAATAATCCCTTCATTAATAACACATAAACAATTTATGACCTTTCCCTGACAACGAATTTCATAGTAATTCAAGCAATTACACCTCACACATTCGCAGTCATTCAAGCAATGCAGTGCCCATAATCACAAATCTCAAGCTTCATCACTAAATCAAATCCTGTTTATTCTCTTTTATTTTCCTCATGTATGACCATTAGACGATCATCCATGCATTTACAAAGCCTCTAAGGCAAGATACTAATTGGAACCTTCTCGGTTCTAACTTCCCTTGCTTGTGTCTTTTCAGCCAGAGTCAACGATATTTGTCTACCTCGTTAAGATACCAATTGGAATCAAGAGATGCCAATTGGACTCAACCCATACAAGCAAGAAACAAACCACATGAAAGGAATGAAAGAAGTGGAATAATTTCCTAGAATGCTTCATAGTTCCCCGAAGATAAGATGTGGACGTCAACACACCAATCTGCAGGACTCTATTCGATATTTGTTCTTGTACTAAGAGACCGGTAACCTAGGCTCTGATATAAATTTTCATGACCCAACTGCTGGACCATGCAGGAACCTACCACCTAGATAGGAGAACTCTTACCACCTGATTAAAATAGGTATGAAGAAATAAATAAGAAAATAAGGAATTTTCCTTGATAAAATAAAACCAATCTCAAAACTTGAATATAGTAAAATGCTTTAAACATATAACTGAACCCCTTCCTAGGAACTAGTTTAAACGGGTACAAGAGTTACTAAGAGAAATAGATAGAAATAAGACATAGCTCCCACCATAGGAACAGATGAGTAGAAGTTGTTGGAGATCACCATCATCTTCACCTTAGAAATATCAATTGATCCTGCAACCAGACTATACCCAAAAGGTATTGCAAGAGTAGTATTAGTACAAATAACACGTTTTGGTAGGCATCATCAGTCGACCCGAATCAACCACATAATATTATGTAAATATCCAGAAAGAATGCATACACTCAAGAATTATGCAATTAGTTCCTTCATCAATAACTCTTACTACCCAGATTTACTACCTGTGAATTGTATTCACTCTCCCGAGCCTCCTTACCCTAATCTGCTGCCAACTCATCATTTTAGAAACATCCCACTCCCTTATCATGTTCATACGCTGACCCTTTATAAACCTTAGAATCTCAAAGCCTACCCATCTTGCCAAAAACTAAAGATACCTTACAATCATCAGCCTTATTACCAATTAGCCAGTTATCCCCATCAGCATGCCTATCAGTCTCACTCAAGATCCTAAGTAAGTATCCCAGACTCATATCCCTTAGCCAAGTCATTAGACTACCCGTAAACTACAAGTATAGACCACATTCAATTATGTCACACCCTTCAAGTAACTTGGACTACCCAAGGATCCCTAGTACATCATCTATGGCATTCAATATGCAATTTCAGTCTACACAAGAAACCATCTTATCACTTAAACACATCAACACAGCCACTCATGGACCAACATGTAATAATAACATAACAATAGATAATCCTGGTTCACTCTTGAAACCAACACACATAATAACAAGTAAACCTGTACCAGGCGTGGTACCCGAGCCAACCATAAATAAATATATACTAGGTGTGGTACCCAAGCCAACCGATGAATAACTTGTACCAGGCATGGTACCTGAGATAACCAATAATCTATACCAGGCGTGGTACCCCAGCTAACCAAAGAATCATATATATCACAACACTCATAACCACAATGATAACATACCACACTTGTACAACCAATAAGCATTTAAAACAGGCTCATTGCATGAGATTAAGGTTAATATATCATTTAGCATTCATTCCCTTTTTCCCTGAACACACATTGTGTAGGTAATACTACTGAAATAATTATTATTCACACATAATGTAATTGGGTTACAAATAACCATCACCTACCACAATAATTATGGTTTATCATTCTAGCTTTTGATGGCTTGTCCAAAAATAGATCCCTTGATTATTCAACTAAACACATTAATTCATATACCTTAAATCCTAGACTCATTTTGGAATACACATATATCCATCAGAAGTCCATTCCCTAATACTACAAACTTAGTACCTCCTTACTCATCCTACTCCCTTCATTATACCAACCCAGGTTAATCTGCTACGGCCTAGCAACCCTCATAGTTAATCAGTACTAGTTTTGTGAACCCACCCATAATCCGATTATCAAAGGATTATCATTGTAACACCCTGGGATTTCAATCAGTGGTAAAACTTAAAGCTCAGTAATTTCTGCAGTTGTTGGTCACCACGGGCGTCGGAACTCCGACAGGCCATGGGGTGCATCCAGTTGCTCCTGATCCAAGTTTTCCTTAGCCCGATGGGCGGTCACGATAGGCGTCGTGGGTGCAAAGGCCCATGGAAACCCGCCATCGGAATGCCCCAGTGACTTTTTCCCTCATCCCCATTCCCTCAACGTGCAACCCCACGGGCATCGCAGGCGCAACGGGTCATGGGAGCTCATCATAGGAATGGTCCAGCAGACCCCAACCAAAGTACCCCTGGCTGAACATCTTATCCAACGGTCCATCATGGGCACGACTTTCATCGGGTAGCCCGTGAGGCAGCCCCTTTTTCCTATAGTTTCTTATTTAATTCCCAGGGGTATTCTAGTTATTACCCACCCTCTTAACTCCTAAGTGAGGTCATTTTGGGCATTTAAAGAAGGTTTTTCACCCTTATTATCCTGAGTCCCTTCTCATTACCTCATTCACCTCCCAAAAAGGGAAAGAACTCTCTCAAGATCAAAGTCTCAAGCTCCAAGTTCAAGTCTCCTAGTCTTTTCAATTTCAAGTGGGTTAGCTTCAATCAAGGTATGTGGGTATTCAAAAATGGGTTCATTTCACCCTTGTGCCCCAAACCCCAATTCTTATGTTGAATTATGAACTTGTGAAATTAGGGTTTTGATCTAAATTGGGGAAAATTATGAAATTAAATTCTATGCATCAATTCATGGTTTCTTATGATTTATTTATGATTTGATTGAAGTTCCTCAGATGATTTCAAAAGCCCATGCATTAAGGTTGGTTTTTAGCATAATTCCATTGAATTGCATGATTTTAGGTGTAAATTGATTTGTTTAGATAACATGGTCTCACGATTTATGAAATTGCATGCATAATTCTTCTAGTCATAATTTTAAAAAGGAAAGGGTATCTTGAATTATGAACATGCACAGCTTTACAGACTTATGACATGAATTTGCATGACATCAGATATGTCTCTATGCTTCATGAACAAAATTGACATTAGATATGTCCCTATGTTTTTATAAAAGGTTTGGCATCCAGATATGTCTACCTAAATTATTAACAGTTTTGATATTAGATATGTCACAGTATTATGAGCTATATGTATATGATTTTGCGAGTAGTATTAGCACCGAGTTGGACAGGGTGAGAGTACCCTTAGTCCCGGAACTACGTTCCCTCGTAGGTTTTTAGTCCCCTACGTTGGGCATCAAATTTAGTGATCATGCCACAGCCATGCCTCTGTACCCTAGCAAGGTATATTGGGTCCTTTTGATGTGGCATATACATTGGATTTTATGTAGCTCACATGGTCTATGTCGGTTAGAGAACCTACCACAGAAACAGTATCAGGTTTTAAAGTGCATTGACTCTTTCCCTTTACATTTCAGGACCCTTATGGTTACTATGATATTTGAATAATTAGTTTTGGCATCATATTGAGTCTCTTGCATTTCAGTTTGCATTTCAGTTTACACTCATAGCATGATTTCAGCTTCACAAGTTTATTTAGCATGTTTACCTCATATTCATGTTTATCTCATATATTCAGTACATCCTATAGTACTGACGCATTTTGTATTGCATCCTTTGATGATGCAGATTCAGGTCCGTTCCCTCACACTAGTGGATAGATCTTGCCGGAGTCCCAGTTTCTAGTGGTGAGATCTTATTATCCAAGGGCCAGAATTAGACCTATTTCTCTTATGTTGTTTCCTTCAGATTTCTTGAGTTATTTGGGGTATTGTCCCATCATCTCCTATGATAGTTTAGAGGCTTCAGAAATAGCTAGACTTGTTTTCCATTGTATGAAGTTGATACTTCTTGAGGCTTGTCCTTATTTAAGTTACGGTTGCCTATTGTATCTAGTATGCTTCCGCTATCTTTCTTGACTTAATTTATGAGTATGCTATGACCAAGGGTTAATCTGGAGCACTTGTGTTCCGGATCCTATGTTACATCTAGGGGCAAGCCTCAGGGCGTGACGAACTTGGTATCAGAGCCTCAGGTTCAAGAGTCCTAGGATGTCTGAAGTCGCATCGAGTAGAATCTCATTCATGTGTGTGAAGTGCGCCACACATATGAGGGAGAGGCTATGAGATGTTTTAGAAAAAGTTCACTTCCTTCATGATCATATCATGCGAAAGAGTTTAACTCTAATATCCCTCTAATCCTCTCCTTGTACCTTTCAGATTATACCTCGATGTGCTATGCCTCACCGAGTCGCTCGGAATGTTGCACCACCAGTTTCGTCCCCCGAGGTCATAAATGAGGATTTCAGGAATGCTATCCATTTGCTAGCGCAGACCATGGCTGCTCAGGCCAACCAGCCAGCTCCTGTCCCCGTCCACCCTTAAGGTGGGGTAGCGGCCTGGGTCCGTGATTTTTTCCGAATGAACCCGCCTTAATTTTGGGGTTCGAAGATGGGTGAAGACCCACTTAGCTTTTTGGATGAGGCAAAGAAGATATTATATATGATGCAAGTGGGTGATGCTGATTGTGTGGAGCTCACGTCCTATCAACTCAAAGATGTGGCTCATATCTGGTTCACACAATGGAAAGAAGCTAGAGATAGGGACGAGGTCCCTATGACTTGGGAATGTTTTGAGAGAGCCTTCCTTGACCGGTTCTTTCCCCGAGAGTTGAGGAAGGCAAAGGCTGAAGAGTTTGCGATCTTGACACATGGATCCATGACCTTCCAAGAGTAAAGTTTGAGGTTCACTCAGCTCTCTAGATATGCTCCTACTGTGGTGGCTGACCCACAGGATCAGATGAGCAAGTTTATCTATGGGGTTTCTGATATGGTGAAGAAGGACTGTCAGTCCACTATGTTGTTGAGTGATATGAACATCTCCAAACTGATGACCCATGCTCACCAGATCTAAGGAGATAAGCTTAGGGAGATGGCTAGAGAGACAAAAGATCCAGATCTGAGAATTCAGGGCTTAGCCATCAGAAGTCCGGAGGTGTACATCGCTCTTCCTTTCAGAAGAAGTCATCAGGACTTTTTCATTCTTTTGCTAGTACTCTTTATCAGGCCTCCAGGCCCCATCACGATCAGTCTGGTAGAGGTACATGCTTTTTTTCTCAAGCTAGTGGTGCAAAAGGGCCCTCTTTCCGCATCTATACCAAGTGTGGGAAGAATCATCCTAGTGAGTGTTTAGCCGGTAGAGAGGGTTGTTATGGATATGGCCAGGCTGGTCACAAGATTCGAGATTTCCTTTCAGCTAAGAAGCGATAGGGAGGTAGTAGGGCTCGGTCTTCCCCAACAGCTTCAGGAGGTCGACCAGCCCAGCAGGGCACTGCTTCTAGTTCTGGTGGTCAGTGCCAGAACCACCTTTATGATATGTCTTCTCGTCAGGACCAGGAGAGTTCACACGATGTTGTCACTGGTATGTTGAAAGTTTTCTCTCTTGATGTGTATGTTTTGTTGGACCCCGGAGCCTCTCTATTTTTGTGACTCCTTATGTAGCATGCAAATTCAAAATTTGTCCTGAATTGATTTTAGAAACCTTTAGTGTATCTACTCCTACTGGTGAGTCAGTCCTAGCTAAAAGAATCTACCAAAATTTCCCTATCTCAATCCTTCATAGAGTCACTTCAGTGGATTTAGTAGAGTTGGAGATGACTGATTTTGATGTTTTTCTTAGTATGGATTAGTTTTATGCTTGTTATGCTTTAGTTGATTGCCGTACTCGTGTTGTCAATTTTAAGTTTTCAAATGAACCTGTCTTAAAATGGAAAGGTAGCTCCTCTTCCTCGAGAGGTCATTTCATATCTTATCTTAAGGTTAGGAAGATGATTTCTAAAGGCTATGTTTATCACATAGTTCAGGTAATGGACACAGATTCCAGAACCCCATCCCTTCAATCTGTTCTTGTTGTGAATGAGTTCCCAGAAGTATTTCCTGATGATTTTCCCAGAGTCCAGCCCGAGCGGGAGATCAACTTTGGGATAGATCTTCTTCCAGATATGAATCCTATCTTTATTCCTCCCTGTAGAATGGCTCCCACGGAACTTAAGGAGTTAAAGCATCAGTTGAAGGATCTTCTTGATAAGGGTTTCATCAGGCCTAGCATTTCCCCATGGGGTGCCCAGTTTTATTTGTGAGGAAGAAAGATGGTTCTCTTAGAATGTGTATTGACTACTGTCAGTTGAACAAGGTCACCATCAAGAATAAGTATCCCATTCCTAGGATTGATGACTTGTTTGATTAGCTTCAGGGTGCTAGTTTCTTCTCTAAAATCGACCTTAGATCCGGTTATCATCAGCTTCATGTTAGAGAGTGTGATATTCTGAAGACAACCTTCAGGACTCGGTATGGTCATTATGAATTTGTTTTGATGTCTTTTGGTCTAATGAATGCTCCCGCAGCTTTTATGGATTTGATGAACTATATATTCAAGCAGTATTTGGATATGTTTGTGAGTGTTTTCATTGATGATATCCTTATCTATTCTCGGAGTGAGGAGGAGCATATGGACCATTTGAGAGTTGTGTTGCAAACTCTCAAGGACCAGCAGTTATTTGCTAAGTTTAGCAAGTGTGAGTTCTGGATACAGTCTGTTGCTTTTCTGGGTCATATTGTGACTAGAGATGGTATTCGGGTTGATTCTCAAAAGATTGAGGTAGTAAAGAACTGGCCTAGACCCACTTCCCCATCTAATATTAGGAGCTTTTTGGGTTTGGCTTGGTACTACATGAGATTTATGGAAGGATTTTATTCCATTGTTGCCCTTTTGACTCGATTGACTCAGAAGAAGGTAAAATTTCAGTGGTCTGATTTGTGTGAGAAGAACTTTCAGGAATTGAAGACTAGATTGACCACAGCTTCAGTGTTAGCTCTACCCGAGGGCCTAGATGACTTCGTTGTGTATTGTGATGCTTCTCTGATTTGTTTGGGTTGTGTTTTGATGCAAAGTGGTAAAGTTATTGCTTATGCATCTAGACAGCTTAAGGTTCATGAGAAGAACTACCCTACTCATGATCTTGATCTAGCAGCCGTGGTTTTCGCTTTGAAGATTTGGAGATATTACTTGTATGGGATGCACGTAGATGTATTCACCGATCATAAGAGTCTTCAGTATGTGTTCACTCAGAAGGAATTGAATTTGAGACAAAGAAGATGGCTTGAGCTTCTTAAGACTATGACATGAGTATGCTTTACAATCTGGGTAAGGAAAATTTTATGGTAGATGCGCTTAGCAGATTGTCCATGGGTAGTGTGTCTTCTGTTGAAGACAAAAAAAAGGAATTGGTTAAGGAGGTTCATAGGCTTGTCAGGTTAGGAGTTTGCCTTATGGACTCGACCGAAGGTGGGGTTATTGTGCAGAATGGTTCCAAATCATCCTTGGTAGCAGAAGTGAAGGCAAAGAAAGACAGCGATCCCATTTTGCTTCAGCTAAAGAGTGTAGTCCATCAGCAGAGGGTTGAGGTATTCCCCCGGGGGGATATGGTGTGCTTCGTTATCAGGGTCAACTATGTGTGCCAGATGTAAATGGGTTGAGACAGTAGATTTTGACTGACTGAGGCTCATAGTTCTAGATATTCCATTCACCCTGGTGCCACAAAGATGTATAGTGATCTATGGGAAATCTTTTAGTGGAATATCATGAAGAGGGACATAACCAGTTTTGTGGCTAAGTGTCCCAACTGTCAGCAAGTGAAGGTAGAGAATCAGCAACCGAGTGGCATGATTCAGGATATTGACCTTCCCACTTGGAAATGGGAAGCAATCAATATGGACTTCATTACTGGTTTGCCTCGTACTCGAGGCAACATGATTCCATTTGGGTGATTGTCGACCGGATGACCAAGTCATCCCATTTATTGGCCGTTAAGACAACGGATTCAACAGACGATTATGCCAAACTCTACATTTGGGAGATAGTCCAATTGCATGGTGTCCCATTGTCCATCATTTCAGATAGAGGTACTCAATTTACTTCTCAGTATTAGAGATCGTTTCAGAAAGGTCTTGGTACTCAGGTAAAGCTTAGCACACCTTTTCACCCTCAGATAGATGGCCAGGCAGAGTGTACCATTCAGACTTTGGAGGACATGTTGAGAGCTTGCGTGATTGATTTCAAAGGAAATTGGGATGATCACTTACCTCTTATCAAGTTTGCCTACAACAACAGCCTTTACTCTAGCATCCAGATGGCTCCTAATGAGGCACTTTATGGCCGGAGGTGTAGATCTCCTATTGGTTGGTTTGAGGTAGGTTAGGAAGCTTTGATTGGTCCCGATTTAGTTCATGAGACTATGCAAAAGGTTCAGCTCATTAGGGAAAGGTTGAAGACCACACAGAGTCAATAGAAATCGTATGCAGATGTGAGGAGAAGGAAGTTAGAACTTGGGGTTGATGATTGGGTTTTTCTGAAGGTGTCACCCATAAAGGGTATGATGAGATTTGGCAATAAAGGGTAGCTTAGTCCCCATTTTGTAGGTCCTTATCAGATTTTGAGGAGAGTTAATAGTGTTGCTTATGAGTTGGATTTGCCGACAGAGTTTGAAGCGGTTCACCCGGTTTTCCATTTTCCTTGTTGAAAAAGTGTGTTGGTGATCTAACCTCTATTGTTCCTTTGGAAGATGTAGGTGTGAAGGATAGTCTTACTTATGAGGAGTTTCCCATGGAGATCCTTGATCATCAAATTCGGAGGTTGAGAAACAAAGAAGCCACTTTGGTTAAGGTCCTTTAGAGAAATCATCTTGTTGAAGGAGCTACTTGGGAAGCGGAATCAGCCAGGAAAGCCAAATACCCTCATCTCTTTCCTTCTGATTCTGTTTCATCTTGAGGTAATAGTTTCCTCCTTAGTATGTCCCTCTGATCCTATTACATCGGTTCCTCTCATGATCTTAGCATGCATTCATGTTTTCGAAGTTGATTCGGTCATGTTTTAAGTTAAAAAGCTTAGTTTTCATATTTGCTCCTCGGTTTCCATGGTTTGGATGTTTGTTGGGCTGTTATCTCTCTAGTTTTACTTACTTAGTCTTCATTCGAGGATGAATGATCCCAAGGGGGAGATATTGTAATACCCCGGGATTTCAGTCAGTGGTAAAACTTAGAGCTCAGTAAATTCTACTGCTATTGGTCGCAACGGGCAGCCTCCACGGGAATTGGAACTCCGATGGGCCATGGGGCACCCTGTGAGGTGTGTCAAGTGGATCTTGAGTGAAGTTTCCCATAGCCAGATGGGCGGTCACAACGGGCGTCGCGGGTGCAATGGCCCATGGAAACCTGCCAATGGAATGCCCCAGTGACTTTCCCCTCGTCCCCTTTCCCTAAATAGGCAACCCCACGAGGGTCATAGGCACGACGGGTCATCGTGGGTGCGATGCCCATCAGGTAGCCCGTGAGCCAGCCCCTTTTTACTGCAGTTTCTTATTTAAGTCTCAGGGGAATTTTAGTCATTGCCCACCCACTTAACTCCTAAGTGAGGTTGTTTTGGGCATTTCAAGAAGATTTTTCACCCTTATTAGCCTAAGTCCCTTCTCATTACCTCATTCACCTCCCAAAAAGGGAAAGAACTCTCTCAAGCTCAAGGTCTCAAGCTCCAAGTTCAAGTCTCCTAGTCTTTTCAATTTCTAGTGGGTTAGCTTCAATCAAGGTATGTGGGTATTCAACAATGGGTTCCTTTCACCCTTATGCCCAAAATCCCAATTCTTATGTTGAATTATGAACTTGTGAAATTAGGGTTTTGATCTAAATTGGGAAAAATTATGAAATCAGATTCAATGCATCAAATCATGGTTTCTTATGATTTATTTATGATTTGATTGAAGTTCCTTAGATGATTTCAAAAGCCCATGCATTAAGGTTGGTTTTCAGCATAATTCTATTGAATTGCATGATTTCAAGTATAAATTTATTTGTTTAGATAACATGGTCTCATGATTTATGAAATTGCATGCATAATTCTTCTAGTCATGATTTTAGAAATGAAAGGGTATCTTGAATTATGAACATGCACAACTTTACAGACTTATGACATGAATTTGCATGACATCATATATGTCTCTATGCTTCATGAATAGAATTAACATTAGATATGTCCTTATGTTTTTATGAGAGGTTTGACATCCAGATATGTCCACCTAAATTATGAACAGTTTTGACAACAGATATGTCACAGTATTATGAGCTATATGTATATGATTTTGGGAGTAGTATTAGCACCGAGTTGGACAGAGTGAGAGTACCCTTAGTCCAGAACTACGTGGCCCAATAGGTTCTAAGACCCCTCAATTGGGCATCCAATTTAGTAGTCACGCCACAGTCATGCCTCTATACCCTGGCAAGGTATATTAGGTCCTTTCGATGGGGCATATACATTGGATTCCATGTAGCTCACATGGTCTATGTCGATTAGAGAACCTCCCACAGAAACAGTATCAGGTTTTAAAGTGCATTGACTCTTTGCCTTCAGATTTCAGGACCCTTATGATTACTATGATATTTGTATAATTTGTTTTGGCATCATATTGAGTCTCTTGCATTTCATCTTACACTCATAGCATGATTTCAGTTTTAAAAGTTTATTTAGTATGTTTATCTCAGATTCTTGTTTATCTCATATATTCAGTACATCCTCTAGTACTGATGCATTTTGTGCTGCACCCTTTGATGATGCAGATTCAGGTTCGTTCCCTCACACTCGTGGTTAGATCTTGCCGGAGTCCCAGTTTCCAGTGGTGAGACCTCATTATCCGAGGGCCAGTATTAGACCAATTTCTCTTATGTTGTTTCCTTCGAATTTCTCGAGTTAGTTGGGGTCTTGTCCCATTAGATCCTATGATAGTTTAGAGGCTTCATACATAGATAGACTTGTTTTTCATTGTATGAAGTTGATACTTCTTGAACCTTGTCCTTATTTAAGTTATGGTTGCCTATTGTATCTAGTATGCTTGCGCTATGTTTCTTCACTTGATTTCTGAGTATGCTTTGACCAAGGGTTAATCTGGAGCACTTGTGTTCCAGATCTCATGTTACGTCTAGAGGGTAGCCTCGGGGCGTGACAATCATCCATAACTTAAACAATCAATCAAGCATAGGGTTAACATTTCTCATAACAGTAAATTACCACCCCAACCAGTAAGGTTAATCACGTTTTATCCATCCAAATACCATGCCCAGGGGATTAAGCATACAATCTCTTGTCAATCCACATTATGTCGTACATTTCAACCCGGGTCTAATCTACTAAATTAACCTAGCCTACCTAGATGCCAAGAAACTTCTACAGAAGTTTAAAGGTAAACTTTGGCTATGTGAAGGCGAATCCTAATAAGAAATCAGCATAGAATTCATGGGTTTTACCCAATCTGAGTGAAAATTTCTCCTCTTTGTTGCTTCCTATCCATGAGGCACCCTAGGAGGTTTTCTGAGAAAGCCTTTTCCTTTTTGCAGCTAAAGAGGAGAAAACCAAATTATAAAACCTGTGTTCTATATTAGAGGTTTCGTCAGCCCGCTATAGCAGCCTGCCAACCACTACTGCGATGGTGCTATAGTGGAAAATTTCCACTATATCATGATGATGTCAGCCCGAGTAAAATTTCAAATTCCAAAAATTTTCTTCGCATCACCCTAATGTAATTTGAGAGTGTATTTCACAAGTTCCGGTAACCCGCAACTGAGGTGACTTTTTAATAACAACTAAACAGGTCATTAAATTTCCTTCCTTTGCATTCTATTTCTTTTTCATTTCATAAATTCTTGTAGTTGTTTTTCTTTATTCCATATGCATAAACACAAAAATATTATATATTTTTTCCTAGTGGTGCTCACCTCCTTTTGCATGAACATGTGTTTATCCAAGCACGAAGCTAAAGGTAAAGCCCCAATGGTAGCTACGACATGTAACAATCCTTCTGAGCTTGTGCAAAATATGGATCTATTGGAAACACAGCTCTAGTTTGTCCTTGAGGGAATGGAGTCCTATTATCTCAACTTTTGCAAAAGCGAGCAATTGTTGAAGAAGCCTAGTTTGATGTCGAATCCTTCAAATATGACTTCCCTGGTATATTAGAGAAGTTTGATAAATGGGTGTGGGACTGATTCACTGAGGTTCTAGGGCCTTATTTTCAAGAATTGGTACGGGAGTTTTATGCTTCTTTTCAAGCTCAGCAAGACATTTTGAAGAACAAAGGCCGAGTAAACAGGATGCCATGCTTTCCATCCATTCTAGTGTGGGGAAATAAAGTTTACATAACCCCTAATGCCATCAAGTCTATCTTCTGGGATGCATCAGTGGTCTCTAAATCAGGGTTTGCCAACCATCTAGCTTCAAAAGATGATCAATATGCTTGGGTGGCCAGTATTATTACTGAAGGCCAACCTTTTTGGGCAATGTCCAAAGGTTATATTTCTTGCCATGATCTAAAGTTTAAGGGCCAGATGTGGTTAGATTTCATGTGGACAAGACTCATTCCTTTGAAGAATATCATATATGTCTCCATCAAGGTATCTATTTTTATGTTTTGCATCATAGCTGGTATTCATATCAATGAGGGGGAGATTATAGCTGATCAATTCATAAGAAAGGCTAGGGGTCAGTTCACTTCCATTCCCTTCCCTGTCCTAATCAATTTGCTATGTATTCGAGCAGAATGTCCTTTATTCTGGCTATTAGACAAAACCTCCTAAGCAGAGGTCATGATTGACTTGGCCACAATGAGCGATAAAGATGCACCGCCTATCAAAAAGAGAGTTTTCTACAACTCTACATGTTTTAGAAGGTACTATATATCCTCTTAGTATTGCTCATACTCAGTTAGAGGATGTAGCTCCTACTCCTAGAGTGGCAGAATATGCCCACACTACATTCCTACCACCTAGGCCCTCTCCTTCACCATCATTTGCTTCATCATGTGGGTTTATTAATCTTGCTCATATGGCTCGAGAAAAAGATAATCTTTTGTGTAAGATAGCTAGAGATATTCCATCCATGATTCAGAATGCTATCAAATCAGCTTTAAAGTTGGTAATGATTAGCTTGGGCAAACTTTATGCTCAAATTAGTACCATGGAAGTGTATGTTACTTCACTCAGGGAAGAAAAAGTTAGACTACATCGAGGGTTCCACAATTGGACCTCAATTTACCAGCCCCTACTCCAGCATTCCTTAATAGAGAATAGGAGTCCTCCTGATGATTGGTGTATGGGATATGATCTGCTTGAAAGTATTGGACATGATAAATTCAAGAGGTGGATCAAACCAATGCGGTGGTCACACAACATCCAGGGCCCTCACAAAAAGTTCAGCAGAACATACAGTTGCATAGAGTAAAAATTAAGCATTATTATACAGACTACAGTTGGGATCCTCCTACCCTATCTTTCTACCAGTTGATGACACTTATAGATAGATGGGAAATTGTTGATCCATGTGTCCTGATTGAGGTAGCTTGGAATCCATTGATTCCTTCCATTATCGAGTCCAAGATTGATCTGGCCCATGCTTACATTCCCCTTGAGCCTAAACCTATAAGAGAGCGGCATCACAAGTATTATAGAAGGCGTCATCCTCGTTCTTAGAGTCTACAGAGAGTCCTCACACCCATTCCTTTTGTGTTACCTTTATACATTGGGGATAATGTTGTGTTTTAAGTTTGGGGGTGCATATTATTTTGATGATTGGTGCCCTTATTGGGTTTGACTGTAATATTTATTTGGCGCTTGTCTTTGGCTAATATTATGCACTTACCGAGCTTGATCTATTATGTTGGTTGTGAGTATTCCATAGTGTTGAGTTAGTCCTACACGCTAAATTATTTCACTACTCGTGCTTTAAAAATTGTTCTTAGAGCCTACGTTGGGCCTTGTTCTACAATGATCCATAAGCGCATTACATGAACATCGCCTTTGTTAATAATAGTTAGTTTTGAATAAACTCTGAGGATTTTCTTTAAACCACGATTCTTTCCCAAGGAGCAAAAATATTTCTTTTCTTTATTTTTGTGTCGAACCGGGTGACATTTCCCTATGATAAATTGAGAGATGACTTTTTAAAGGAAAAATGCCAACTTTTAGTATTTATATTGAGTCTATGTTTTGCTTACCTAGAATGGGCCCACCAAAAAAAAATCTTGGAAATAAATTTTGAAAATAAAGGAAAGAGGAGAAAATAATTTTTTTCAAAGGCATTCTCTTGTCATGACTTGCACATTCTCTATTTGGCTTGATTGATTCACAAATGAGTGTGTGGAACTCTTAATAGCTTATTAAAAGTCATTTATCCCAACTAATTTTGAGACTAATTGTGAAGTTCCTGTATTGTGATTCCTTGTGTGGTAAGGTTTATTTCATTTTTGTATATGCATGTTGTCTAGAACTTGCCCCGAATATGGTTCAATGCAAAATCCTAGATGTTGCTTAGCTTGGAAGATTACCTTAAGCCCTATTTAAATAGCCATGTTACCCAAATGTCCTTCCCTTAACATTGATTCTAGTTAACCCCTTTGAGCTTTTAACTTTTCCTTGGCACCTTATTTTAAACACCTTAACTCTTTTTGCATCACTATCTTGGCACCTATACTCCCTAATTGCTAGAAATTAAAATGTAGGCTAAAAGCCTAAGTTTAGGGGAATATGAATGAAAATGAAATGTTGATGTAGGAAAAAGCCTAAGTTTGGGGGTGTATGTATGTAATATGGAGAAAAGAGAAGTTGAGCTTCAAATATAGGTAGCACCCTATGCTTACAATGTGAATTGCTTCAAAGTGTCAATGAGATGAATGAATGAAAGATAAAAGAAGAGATTGGTGCTACCAAATGAGCTAAACAAAGGGGTGTTTGAATGAATGGTTGTTGGGAAAGCTTTGGTTGTGAGAGGGAGGTAGAAGGTAAAGTTGATGCCCAAAAATGTGAGTGGTGCACTTGAATTCTTATGATAGCATTAGGGAGGTTTAATCACTTGAGGCAAATGAAATCCTCACCTTAACCCTAGCCTACATCATTGCCTGCAAGTCCTTAGTAATTCCGAGCTTTGCGAGTATACATTAGTGGAAAATTACATAAAGGGCAAGCCTATGGTTCAATGTGTGTGTACTTGAACTTCTTTGAGATAGTGATAGTCTTTATCTTATCTTAAAATCTCAATATTATGAATTGCATGATTGTGAGTAGTATTCTCTCTTGTGGTGAGTGCTATTGCATCCTTGAAGTGAATAATGAAGTCCTAATTTCAATTGAGAGGAATGAATGAGATAAGTTGTGTTACAAATATCGAGGCAAGCCTTGAACGTCAATGTCAATGACTTAAGATGCTTAATAATCTTGTTTGCAATGACAAATCCCCTAATTTTGAATGAAAATTGAAGTCTCTTGATAAGAGTTTTAAAATGCGTATTTGCCTTGAGCTTGTGGTGGTACCAAATTAGATTAGTGCCTTTGCATGAGTTTTGTTTTGAGTCCTTTGTTTATTATTTTTCTTGAGTCTTTGAGTCAGTATTGTCCTTTGTGAAATCTTGTGTCTTGAGAAGCTTGTGTGAATCCTTTGCCTTATGAGTGCTTTTCTGGAGGACAAACAATAGTTCAAGTTTGGGGGTTTGATAAGTTGGTAATCTACCAACTTATTTAGCTCTTATTCATGAGTTATTGTCTTTATTTGATGTGATTTAAGAGGATTTTATGCCCTTATTGTCATATATGTAGGCACTCTTGATCAATGAAAAAAGAAGAGAATTTGAACCCAAATAACCTACAAATGGAACCTAAGTCAAGATATTATCAAAAGTGAAAAGATATGTCCAAGAGTTGCGAGAAGACCTGCTAGCCACAAGATTACATATGTATTTTGGAGGTGCCAGCACATATGGAAGCTGAGGAACTGCCCAGCAATATAGGCACCTGCATGGTGCAAGTCTCCAAGGGCGATCACAATTGGTAGTGTAGATGGAGCCGCTGGCAAGAAATGAATCACTGCCCTAATGACTTGGCACCTTCATGCTGCAAGTTATCTAGGGCAGCTGCAGGTGCCGTTGCAGATGATCTTGCAAGTTCCCCAAAGGGCTAAATGGTCCAAAATTCCATTGCATAATTGGGAAGCTTCCAAAACTCTTTCGCGGATCTATGTAAGGAATATACTTCTAGTTTTTCCCTAATTTGAACATTGTACATTGATTACACTGTTGTGGAGATTCTTCTTCCCTAGAACTTGTGAGAGAAAACTCCATTGTTGATAACTTAAAGCTTGGAATTGAAGCTAGTTTATTTACTATGAATCGAATTTATTACTACCCAATTGGTATACTTCCTTTTTCCTTCACTATGAATAGCCAATTTCTCTTTTAGGGGTGTGTGCAATGATGGGTGTTTGAAATTGGGAATGTGTGATAATTATTTTTGCTTATAATTGATTATTGTGTATAGGTCTAGTGAATCCTCCATGTTTTAATCAAATAATTAATGGTTTCAAACATTGATTTTGCTTTCTAATTGGGTTCTTTCTTGAGAAAGAAGTTCCTAAATTTGGGTGAGGATTCCTAGTAAGGATTTGGGGATTCTACAATTAAGTAGAGTCTAGAGATAGCTCACCTTAAGAATTCCCCATCTAAGTTTTAGGCTATAAATAGCTCAAACACTTAAGCTAATTGGTTGGTTGTTGCTAGGTCTAGGGGTTCGAAAGAATTCAAGGCCTATACATGTTTAATAGATCGAAATATAGTTGAACATACCTATGACCAAGGCTACCTATACCTTTATCAAAAATAGGCTAAAGTAATTAACCCCAATTCCAATGAATGACCCCATCGAGAGCACACCCCTAGTCTCTCCAACTTTGATTGTTAGCAATGTGTTCCTTGTGACCTTGTTTACTAAAATAAACTTTTGCTTACAATTTCCCGCAATTTACTTTTATTGTTGAGACAATATGCATACTCTTGTGAATTAGTTACAAATTTTGGTTAATCATCACACTAATCCTTGTGGATTCAACCCCGACCCATGTTGGATTATTGTTTTTGCGATGACCATAGCCACATCCTTCACGGGAGAGTTTTATTGGACGTTACCACTCACCTACAGCTCTATTTGTGCGGGAACATGCGATCGCCCTTGATGACTTTCGGCATGCAGGTGCCTAGGTTGTTAGGCAGTGTTCCATGCTTCACTTGTTGTCACGCCCTGAGGTTACCCCCTAGACGTAACACGGGACTCGGGACCACAAGGATCTCAAGCTAACCCTTTGTCATAGCATTCTCAAGCATAACAAAATATAAGCGGAAACATAATACGGAAAGCAAATAAGGGAACATCAATAAGGGTCTAAGGGCCACATAACATAAAAGATAAAAAGGGGAACTCAAATACAAACTATGTCTGAAAGCCTCTAGTCATAACATAAGAGTTGCTAGGACAAGACCCTAGCTAACTCAAAATATAAAAGTAAAGCTGACATAAGGAAAAGAATAACTAGTCCTTGAACCATGAGGACTCACCATAACCGACTAAGGAAGTGGCCTGATACTCTAGCCACGAAGCTGAGAAGGGGTACCTGAGTCTGCATCATAAAAGGATGCAGCGCAATATGTGTTAGTACTATGGAATGTACTAAGTATGTGAGCAATGCATAAGCAAGGAAACTATGTTTAAAAGAGTACTTAACCATAATTTATACGTAGTAAAGTATCATGAAAAGATATCAACATGAAAAGCTAAGTCATAAGGCAAAAGCCAACTTCAAGATGATGTTTCATAAGGAAATTCATAAAGCTTAGAAAACTTGAAAACATAACATACGGGAGTTTCTTATAACCGACATGAGACCACGTGAGCTACATGGAATCTAACTGTATAACCCCAGTTAGCAAAGATGACATTGAACCCTGCCAAGGAATAAGTCACCATATCCAACTATATAACCCTAGTTGGCAAAGCTGTCCTATGCCCCGGTAAGACAAGGACACCATACATAAAGACGTGGATCCACTCTCATAAGCCTTTAAGGCACATATCATATCATATCATGACCTACGCTGGCAATGTAGTTTATGGGACTAAGGGTACTCTCACCCCGTCCTCTCGGTGCTAATACTACTCCCAAAATATGCATACATATAGCTCATAATCATGAAGGCATACTCTCAAGCCAAATCTTGTTCGTAGGGGCATACTTTCATACCAAATCTTATTCATAAGGGCATACTCTCATGCCAAATCTTATACATAAAGCATGAAAACACATCGGGTATCATGCAACTTTCATATCATAGTTCATAAGCTTAGCATATCCATAATTCAAAAAATATGTTTTTCTTTCTAAATTCATACTTGAAAAATTAGGCATGCAATTTCATAAATACATAAAGGTCATGATATCTAATCATGCCAAGTTTCTCTTGAAAATATGCAATTTTATAATTTCATGCTACAAATCAACTTTCATGCTTGGGTTTTTAAAACCAATAAGAGAATCATACTTAAATCATGATTAATCAAGAAGAAACAATGAATTTTAAACATAGAAACCGATTTGATAAACTTTTCCCAATTTTTGGATCAAAACCCTAATTTCATATATTCATAATTCAAAATAAGAATTGGGGAATTTGGGCACAAGGGTGAAAGGAACCCATTGTTAGAAACCCACATACCTTGGTGGAAGATTACCCACTTGATTGGAAAAGAATTAGGAGACTTGACTTGGAGCTTGGAGACTTGAGCTTGAGAGCAATTTTCCTCTTTGAGTGAAGAATGATGAACTTAAGAGGAACTTAGGGTAATATGGGTGAAAAACCTTCTAAAAGTAGTCAAAACGACTTCACTTAATACATAATAGGATAGGAAATGACCAAAATTCCCCTAGGAATTAAATAAGAAAAAGCTAGAAAATAGTCAACTTCCAGTGACCACGGTTTGATCGACGGTCTGTACTTCAGAAAGACGGACCGTCTTGAGAGTCATCATTTGCCTGGAGGGATCTGGGGTCTTCTGAACTTCCAGGACTACGGTTGGAATGATGGAACCATTGTCCTGAAGGACGGGCTGTCCTTCAACCCATTATTTCTGGGTACTGGAGGAGAGACTCTGAACTTAGAACGATGGGTATCAGGGTAGCTGGGGATGACAGTCCATCATCCATAAGGACGGACCATTTCTTCACCCATCATTTCTGGGACCAACTTAGGGGTCCTATGAGACTTGGACGACGTGCGCACAGGACGGACTATGGTTCAAAACCATGAATCATCGTCTGAGCCGTCATCCCTGGAAACATGATTTTTTCTGAGATTTTCAACTTAGATAGTTGGATACGTGCACGTGGTGTTACAATATCCCCCCATTGGGATCATTCATCCTCGAATGAAGGCTAGACAAGGGAAACTAAGGGGAAAATATCCCAACCAAACATCAAAACATAGAAATCAAGGGGTAATCATGAAACCACAACCTTTCAACTTGAAAACATGATAAACTAACTTCGTAAAACATGGATGCATGCTAAAATCATGAGAGGAACTAACGGAGTAGAATCAGAGGGACATATTAAGGAGGAAACTAGTACCTCAAGCTAGAACTAAATCAGAAGAAAAGAGATGAGGATATTTGGCCTTCATGGCCTCTTCCGCTTCCCAAGTAGCACCCTCAACAAGTTGATTCCTCCAAAGGACTTTTACCGAAGCGACTTGTTTGTTTCACAACCTCTTAATCTGGCGACCAAGGATCTCCACGGGAACCTCCTCATAGGTGAGACTATCCTTTGCACCTACATCTTTCAAAGGAACAATCAAGCTCGGATCGCCAACATATTTCTTCAACAAGGAAACATGGAAAATTGGATGAACCGCTTCCAACTCCGTTGGCAACTCCAATTCATAAGCAACACTACCAACTCTGCTCGAAATTAGATAAGTACCTACAAAAAGAGGACTAAGTTTTCCTTTCTCGCCAAACCTCATCACACCCTTCATGGGTGACACCTTAAGGAAAAGCCAATCATCAACTTCAAATTCTAACTCCCTTCTCCTCAGATCCGTATAAGACTTCTGTCGACTCTGAGCGGTCTTCAACCTTCCCCGAATAGGTTGAACTTTCTCCATGGTCTCATGCACCAAATCTTGACCAATCAAGGCTGCCTCACTAACCTCGAACCAACCAATAGGATATCTACACCTCCGGCCATAAAGTGCCTCATATGGAGCCATCTGGATGCTAGAGTGGAATAGTACCAAGACCTTAAGGGCTCTGAGGGTTCAATAACACAAGCCCTTAACGTATCCTCCAAAGTCTGAATAGTACACTCGCCCTGGCCATCCGTCTGAGGGTGAAAAGTTGTGCTAAGCTTAACCTTAGTACCAAGACCTTTCTGAAACGACCTCTAAAACTGAGATGTCAATTGAGGACCTCTATCCAAAATGATAGATAAAGGAACACCATGCAATCAGACTATCTCCCGGATGTAAAGTCTGGCATAATCATCCGCTATATCTGTAGTCTTAACAACCAAGAAATGGGATGACTTGGTCATCCGATCAACGATCACACAAATAGAATCATGTTGCCTTCGAGTACGAGGCAAACCCGCAATAAAGTCCATATTAATTGCTTCACACTTCCAAGTGGGCAGGTCAATATCATGAAGCATACCACCTGGCCTTTGATGTTCCACCTTTACCTGTTGACAACTGGGATACTTAGCCATAAACCCGGCTATGTCCTTCTTCATACCATTCTACCAAAAGACTTCTCGTAGGTCAGGGTACATCTTAGTGGCACCCAGATGAATGGAGTATCCAGAACTGTGAGCCTCGGACAAAATCTGTTGTCTCAACCTATCAACATCTGGCACACATAAGCGACCTTGATAACAAAGCACACCATCTCCCCCTAAGGAGAAAATCTCAACCTTTTGCTGACTAACTGCACCCTTAAGCTGAAGTAGAACGAGATCTTGGTCTTGCTTGGCTTTCACCTCAGCCACCAAGGACGATTCAGCACCATTAGTTACAATCACACCACCTTCAGTTGATTCCATAAGGTAAACTCCCAACCGAGCAAGCCTATGAACTTATTTAACCAAATCCTTCTTTCCATCTTCTCAAAGCATCCGCCATAACATTAGCCTTACCTGGATGGTAACGCACACTCATATCATAATCCTTAAGGAGCTCAAGCCATCTCCTTTGTCGCAAATTCAATTCCTTTTGAGTGAACACATATTGAAGACTCTTAGGATCGGTGAAAACATCCACATGCACACCATACAAGTAGTGCCTCCAAATCTTCAAAGCAAAAACCATGGCCGCTAGCTCAAGATCATGAGTAGAGTAGTTCTTCTCATGCACTTTAAGATGTCTCGAGGCATAAGAAATCACCTTGCCCCATTGCATATAAACACAACCCAAACCAATTCTGGAGGCATCACAGTACACAACAAAATCATTAAGGCCCTCGGGTAGATCCAATACTAGAGTTGTAGTCAATTGAGTCTTCAATCCCTAAAAACTTTTCTCACAAGAGTCGGACCACTGAAACTTAACCTTTTTCTGAGACAATTGGGTCAAAGGGGAAGCAATGGAGGAAAACACTTCCACAAATCTCCTATAATAACTAGCCAAACCCAAGAAGCTCCTAATATCAGACAGAGAAGTAGGTCTATGCCAGTTCTTTACCGCCTCTATCTTTTGAGAATCAACCAGAATACCATCACTAGTCACAATATGACCCAGAAAAGCAACAAACTGCATCCAAAACTCGCACTTTATAAACTTAGCAAGCATCTATCTATCCTTTAGAGTTTGTAACACAACCCTCAAGTAATCCGCATGCTCCTCCTCACTCCGAGAGTAGATGAGGATATCATCAATGAAGACAATCATAAATATATCCAAATACTGTTTGAACACATGGTTCATCAAATCCATTAAAGTTGCAGGAGCATTTGTTAGACCAAAAGACATAACAACAAACTCATAATGACCATACCGAGTCCTGAAGGCTATCTTCGGGATATCATATTCTAGAACCCGAAGCTAATGATAATCGGATCTAAGGTCAATTTTTGAGAAGAAACTAGCACCCTAAAGCTGGTCGAACAAGTCATCAATCCTAGGAATGGGATACTTATTCTTGATTGTTACCTTTTTCAATTGACGGTAGTTAATACACATTTTAAGAGAACTATCTTTCTTCTGAACAAACAAAATTGGGATACCCCAAGGAGAAATACTAGGCCTGATGAAACCCTTATCAAGAAAGTCTTTCACCTGGTCTTTCAACTCCTTGAGTTCCACAGGGGCCATTCTATAGGGAGGAACAGAGATAGGATTCGTATCTGGAAGAAGATCTATCCCAAAGTCAATTTCCCGCTCGGGAGGGACTCCGGGCAAATCACCGGGGAACACTTCTAGGAATTCATTCATAATAGGAATGGGCTGAATAGTTAGGGTCTTGAACTCCGTGTCCATAACCCGAACTATATGATAGACATAACCCTTATAAATCATCTTCCTAGCCTTAAGATAAGATATGAAATTACCCTTCGAAGAAGAGGGACTACCTTGCCATTCTAGGACAGGTTATTAGGAAATTTGAAACTAACCACACGAGTGCGGCAATCAACTGAGGCATAACATGCATACAACCAATCCATACCAAGAATGACATCAAAATCAATCATCTCCAACTCTACTAAATCCGCTGAAGTGACTATATGAAGGACTGAGATAGGGCAATTTCGATAGATTCTTTTGGCTAGGACTAACTCACCAATAGGAGTAGAAACATGAAAGAGTTCTAAAAGTAATTCAGGATGGATCTCGAACTTACAAGCCACATAAGGGGTTATAAAAGATAAGGATGCACCGGGATCCAACAAGGCATACGCATCAAGAGAGAAGACCTTTCACATACTGATAACCACAACTGGTGAACTCTCTTGGTCCTGACGGGAGGACATAGCATAAAGACGATTCTAGCGCTGACCACCAGAACTAGGAGTTGCACCCTGTGGGGCTGGTCTACCATCTGAAGCTGTTGGGGTGAACTGAGTCCTACCACCTCCTCACCCCTTCTTAGCTGAAGGGTAATCCTTGATACGATGTCCAGCCTGACCACAACCAAAGCAACCACCTGAACCGGCCAAACACTCGCCAACATGATTCTTCCCACACTTAGCACAAGATGGGTAGGAGGGTCCCTTAGTAACACTACCCTGAGACTGGGAATAAGAACCATACCCTCTACCACCCTGATCATGATGAGGCTTCTGAGCTTGGGTAGGAGCACTAGCAGAAGAGTGAACCAGACCTGATGACTTCTTCTGGAAAGAAGAGAGATGTCCATCTCTGGACCTGTGATGACCAAAACCTGATCCCTCAGATCTAACCCTCTTGTTTTCCTTAGCCATCTCCTTAAGCTTATAACCCTCAATCTGATGGGCATGATTCATGAGACAAGAGATGTTCATGTCACTCAACAACAAGGAAGACCTACACTCCTTCTTCACTATATCAGAAACACCATAGATGAACTTGATCATTTGATCATGCGGGTCCTATAACATGGAGGGGGCATATCTAGACAACTAAGTGAACTTCAAACTATACTCTTGCACCGACATCGAACCTTGCCTCAAGTTCACAAATTCTTCCACCTTCACTTGCCTCAACTCACGGGGAAAGAACCTATCAAGAAAGGCTCCTTCAAAACACTCCTAAGTTGTGGGGATCGCATCCCTCACTCTAGCCTCCTTCCATTGCATGAACTAAATCTGAGCCACATCCTTGAGTTGATAGGATTCAAGCTCAACACAATCAACACCCGCTACTTGCATCACCTCAAAGATCTTCTTCACTTCATTAACAAAGTTGAGCGGGTCCTCTCCCACTTTCAAAACCCAAAACTCCGGTGGGTTCATACGGATAAAGTCACGAACTCGGGCCTCTACCCCACCTTGATGATGAGCGAGGGCAGGAGCCTGTTGATTTGCCAAAGTTTGAGCTAATAGGTGAATAGAATTCCTAAACTCATCATTCGTGACATCGGGAACCATAACTTGAGGAGCGGCATTTCGAGCAGCTCGGGGAGGCATAGCACATTGAAGAGGCATAATCTGAAATGCATAAGATAAGGATTAGAGGAATATAAGACTTAAGCTCTATCGCACAATGTGATCATGAAAGAAGTGAAGTTTTTCTAAGACACCTCATAGCTTCCTCTTCATATATTTGGTGCGCTTCACACACATGAGAAGGACTCTACTTGATGCGGCTTTCAGATATCCTAGGACTCTTGAACCTGAGGCTCTGATATCAAGTTTGTCATTCCCCGAGGTTACCCCCTAAACGTAACACGGGACTCGGGACCACAAGGATCCCAAGCTAACCCTTGGTCATAGCATTCTCAAGCATAACAAAAGATAAGCGGAAGCATAATACGAAAACCCAATAATGGAACATCAATAAGGGTCTAAGGTCCACATAACATACAACATAAAAAGGGAAACTTGAATACAAACTATGTCTGAAAGCCTCTAGTCATAACATAAGAGTTGCTAGGATAAGACCCTAGCTAACTCAGAATATAAAAGTAAAGCTGACATAAGGAAAAGCATAACTAGTCCTCGAACCATGAGGACTCACCACATCTGACTAAGGAAGTGGCCTGAGACTCTATCCACGAAGCTGAGAAGGGGTACCTGAGTCTGCATAATAAAAGGATGCAGCGTAATATGCATTAGTACTATGGAATGTACTAAGTATGTGAGTAATGCATAAGTAAGGAAAATATGTTTAAAAGAGTACTTAACCATAATTTATACGTAGTAAAGTATCATGAAAAGATATCAACCTGAAAAGATAAGTCATAAGGCAAAAGCCAACTTCAAGATGATGTTTCATAAGGAAATTCATAAAGCTTAGAAAACTTGAAAACATAACATACGGGAGTTTCTTATAACCGACATGAGACCACGTGAGCTACATGGAATCTAACTGTATAACCCCAGTTAGCAAATCTGACTTTGAACCCTACCAAGGAACAAGTCACAATATCCAACTATATAACTCTAGTTGGCAAAGTTGTCCTATGCCCCGCTAAGGCAAGGACGCCATACATAAAGACGTGGAATCACTCTCATAAGCCTTTAAGGCATATATCATATCATATCATGACCTACGCTGGCAATGTAGTTTATGGGACTAAGGGTACTCTCACCCCATTCTCTCGGTGCTAAATACTACTCCCAAAACATGCACACATATAGCTCATAATCATGAAGGCATACTCTTATGCCAAATCTTATTCGTACGGGCATACTCGCATGCCAAATCTTATTCATAAGGGCATACTCTCATGCCAAATCTTATACATAAAGCATGAAAACACATCGGGTATCATGCAACTTTCATATCATAGTTCCTAATCTTAGCATAGCCATAATTTAAAAACATGCTTTTCTTTATAAATTCATACTTGAAGAATTAGGCATGTAATTTCATAAATACATAAAGGCCATGATATCTAATCATGCCAAGTTTCTCTTTAAAACATGCAATTTCATAGTTTCATGCTATAAATCAACTTTCATGCTTGGGATTTGAAAACCAATAAGAGAATCATACTTAAATCATGAGTAATCAAGAAGAAACCATGAATTTAAACATAGAAACTGATTTCCTAAACTTTCCCCAATTTTTGGATCAAAACCTTAATTTTATATATTCATAATTCAAAATAAGAATTGGGGAATTTGGGCACAAGGGTGAAAGGAACCCATTGTTAGAAACCCACATACCTTGGTGGAAGATTACCCACTTGATTGGAAAAGAATTAGGAGACTTGACTTGGAGCTTGGAGACTTGAGCTTGAGAGCAATTTTCCTCTTTGAGTGAAGAATGATGAACTTAAGAGGCACTTAGGGTAATATTGGTGAAAAACCTTCTAAAAGTAGTCAAAACGACCTCACTTAATACATAATAGGTTAGGAAATGACCAAAATTCCCCTGGTAATTAAATAAGAAAAATCTAGAAAATAGTCAACTTCTGGTGACCACGGTTTGATCGACGGTCCGTACTTCAGAAAGACGGACCATCTTGAGAGTCATTGTTTGCCTGGAGGTATCTGGGGTCTTCTGAACTTCCAGGACTACGGTTGGAACGACGAAACTATTGTACTAAAGGATGGGCTGTCCTTCAACCAATTATTTCTGGGTACTGGAGGAGAGACTCTGAACTTAGAACGATGGGTATCAGGGTAGTTGGGGATGACAGTCCATCATCCTGAAGGACGGACCATTTCTTGACCTATCATTTCTGGGACCAACTTAGGGGTCCTATGAGACTTGGACGACGTGCGCACAGGACGGACCATGGTTCAAATTGAGAACCATCGTCTGAGCCGTCATCCCTGGAAACATGAATTTTTCTGAGATTTTTAACTTAGATAGTTGGATACGTGCACGGGGTGTTACACTTGCATCGGCACCTGCAAAAATGCAAGTGCCCTCTTGCGACACGCATCTTCACACAGATAACCTTGGAAGATTTCTTCTCTCTCGATCATATCATGACTTAGCTTTATTTTAGATTCTATTTGGGTTAAAATCCTCTTTTGTCTTCAACATTCAAGAGTGCCTGCATACAAGAGAATAAAAGCATTAAATCGTTATAAATAGCATCAAATCAAGGCAATAACTCATGATTAAAAGCTAAATAAGTTGGTTGATTACCAACTTATAAACTAGACCTACTTTGGTGACAGGAGTCCATAGTTTTGTGGAGTTGGCTAGCGACTATCGCCGGTTCATTAAGGACTTTGCATCCATTGCTACTCACCTGACTCGCCTGACTCAGAAGGATATTATAATGACCCTTCCGGTTATTTCCACGTATACGTTTTCCTTGAACCGTTAGAGCTTGTTTGTAGCGGCACCAAGTCACTTAAGGCTCGTCAAGACCGGTATTTCGGTGTCGGGTCCATTTGTTTGGTCGCATTATAAGTTTTGAAGTCAAGCAAGTCGGAAAAAGTTATCGTAAGATCGTTAATAAATTTTCTGAACTTTGGGTAAAATGTCTCGGAGCTTTTCTCTCAATATATAAAAAGTTAGAAGTCCCCCGAAATACCAAATCGAAGGTCTACTAATCTAGTTTCCAACACACAAAACCTCACGTCCAACTGATCTCGGAGTAAAAAGTTATGACTATTTTACCGCGGACTGTCTGGCAGGAACTGGGTTGCGAACCGGGTCGCGAACCGGGTCGCGAACCGGGTCGGGTCAAAATCGATCTTACGCCTCAACTTCACGTTTTAAAATGCCATTTCAGTTTTGAAACAGTGAGAAAACATAAGGGAGGATTCCAAGAGAGTTCTTGAGTATCAAAATCGTGCGTTGGTGAATTGCGAGCCTAAGTTTGAGAATTTATTAACATCGCGTGTATTTGAAAATATTTTATTTGAAAGTTGAATTTGGTAAAAAGTTATATTATTATTACTTTTTTAAAATATTTTAAAAGTTTATGAAAAATATTTTGTTACGATATAATTGTATATTTATTTATTTTATAAGGTTTTTATACATTCTAATATTTTAACGGAGATAGTAAAATTAGTTATGTTAAAATTTATTATTATAATATAGTAGGTTTTATTTGAAATCATTTTCTATTAATTATGGTATATTCAAAAAGCTATATTTATTTTACCACGAACCTATGCAATACCCGAATATATATAACGGGGTAAGAATATTCTTTCAATATTGCCACCTCCACTCCACGTGGGAGTGGAGGGGTTGGACAACACACTGTTAACAACTTTTGGATGCTTCCACTTGTTCCACTCATTAGTGTATTAGCTAGAATTAAGTGGGATGTGTATTTATATAGGTGCCTTTAATTTATATTTGTCCAGTAGTAGAAGTGATTATATGAGGCATTTACATACTACTGTGCACGTTGAAAAGAAATAAGGAGTTCGTATGAAAAGATTTGCTGACGCAATATTGTTGATTATCAAAAGGAAATCAATTATCTACGTCAAGTTATTCAAGCCCAAATCCGATTCTGATTTAGTTTTGAATTTTCTCGAAGTGGTTCGAGCTTGGATATCATCTTAGCAGCTTGTCATCGGACGACAGGTAGGTTACGGTTTATTTTCCCTAGACTCCGCATATATAGGATAAAATTGTATTAATGGGCATCCTTGGGTTGGTTATTTAGGTTGGTACCACAGACCTCGACCGCTTTATTCATGTCCGCCTACTTTTGTTCCTCCGTTGCTTGTAGTACTTGCCGATATATTTTATTTACCCTTGTGGTCCTGTGAGGCCTTGTTGACTCTGGAACATAGAAGGTGGGATTTTGGGAATGTCCGCGAGTCCCGGGCATAGAATTATCCTTCTAGGCTGGTTATGCTTGCTGAGTAGCTGTGGGCCTGTGCAGGGTCGATAGGTTGTTTGTGAGCTGCTGGGCAGCTATTGTGTTTGATCATACCATTTTCATGCATATAAAGGGTTTTATACATGTTTTACTACGGTTTGGGCTTCGGGCCTACGGACACTATTTTCTAAACCTTGCATGGCCCAGGGGGCCCGTTTTTTATGGAAATAATTTGGAAATGGTTTGATTTAACTTGTGAATATTCTTGGGTAAAAGAAAGTAAAATTATGTTTTAAAAACACCAGTTTTACGATTAACGCTAGACTCGGCAGGGCCGGGGTGCTAGTTGAGTTTTCTTGCTACTTGAGATAATTTTTAGCCTCGGTCGGACCGAGCACCTGATATGACTTTCTACTATTTAGACCCGGTTATGCCCGGGCACCCTTGGAGGGATTTTTGAGATATCTTCCTACTACTTTAGTCTTGGACAGGGTCTGGGCATGCATATTCGAGACTGGGTCTCTATCTTGAACCCGGACTTGCTTCCGGATGACATGTTTGATACTGAGTTTTAGTATGGGGTCTGGGACCTCCATGGACCTTGCCATCCGGGCCAGGGGCTGCGGGCTGCGTGTGCCGGAGGAGGGGTATACGGTGGAGTAGAGGTATACGGGCAGTGTCCTTCCATGGGGAACCTAACCTGCTGGGCCCGATCGGCACCGGAGGAGGTACATACAGAGATACCATTTCACTGAGATCTTCATGCATCATATCATTCATTGTTTGAGGCTCCACCCTTGTTTGTTGTTTGTTGATTGTACGCTCCGGTAGTATGGGATGCCGGAGGGTTTGTTTTCACTTGTTTGTGTTCCTCGGTTGTATGGGCGGCCGAGGGACTGTAGGTAGACTCTTTCTATTTACTTGTAGAATTATTCCCTGTTATGGTTAATTATGAAATTGGTTACTGCTAGACTGTTAGTTGCTGGATTTGAGATTGATATGATTAGTTGGGCTTGATTCATATCTCTAAGCATGCCTATCATTACTCTTTCTCTCTTCTTCTTACACTTGAGGTTACCGGTATACCGTCCATTTCGTAAACTTATTTTGTATGCACTGTTGTTGCAAGGACCCCAGGTGCGTTGTTTCTTACTTTCACCTGTGCCTATGGTGTTTATATTCTTCTTACTAGCCTCACATGTGGTTCTGTTGATTTCCCTCTGGGCTAGTTCCTGTGTACCTTTCGTTGATTTTTGTGACTGCTTGCTTCTATTCTGTCTGTTACTACGCTTTTATCTTATATGTGCCCAGTCGGCCTATGATACTTACTGGGTACCTTATGCTTCGCATTTGGTGCTCACCCTACCCCCTGCATCTTTGGGTGCAGATCCTAGCGTGGGCCATCACCGTTAGATCGCTGTGATTCGTGCTTGGAGATCTGTTGGAGACTACTTCAGACTGAGGGTGAGCTCTTGGCGATCGGAGCTTAGCTTTAGTTTATCTTTTGCTTTATGTACTCTATTACCATTCAGATACATCTAAATATATTGTTTTGGATTGTTTGCACTCCATGTATGTAGTTTTTGCTCTATACTATGATACCAGGTCTTGGGATTTGGTTTAGTTTCCGTATATGTATAGATTTATATCCCTGTTATCTATTCTCTTCGTCTTGTTCCCTTATTTGTTAGATAGTATCCCATTACTAACTGTCCTGGGCTACGGGGATTGGTTCACCTACCGGGGGTTGTAGGTGCCATCATGACCGAGAAATCGGGTCGTGACAACTTGATATCAGAGCTTTAGGTTCACCAGTGTCATCGGTATAGGAGCCAATGTCTAGTAGAGTCCTGCGGATCAGGGCGGAGACGTCCGTACTCAATCTTTGGGAGGCTACAGTGACATTTTAGGAAATTTGACTCTCTCATTGCTTTTGTGTCGTGCGTGGAACCCTTGAAGTTTCTGGAAATCTCATTTGTTCTACTTCATTCTGTCGCAGATGGTTCGTACGAGATCATCGGCATCATGCGGAGATGAGCCTCCCACTCCAGCTAAGGGTCGAGGACGCCCTCGAGCAGTGGCACCTGCTAGGGCTGCTAGAGTGGAGATAGAGCCCGAGTGGCATGTGGATCAGGGGGCAGCCCAGGTACCACCAACTCCAGTGCCAGCTCCAGCGCCAGCTCCAGTACCAGCTCCAGTGCCCACTTCTGTGCCAGCTCCAGACGTAGCTCAATCTCCAGATATTCGGGGATTACTATTACAGCTTTTGGGTGTGATTGGAGAGCGGCCTTCTGAGGTAGCGCAGACATCCGCTCAGGGGGTAGCCCTGGGTGCACAGAGCTCAGGAGCGCAGCCTGCTACTATGGCTCCCCGTGCGGAGGTCATTCCGGTTCCATCTATTGCACAGCCTCTTGCTCGTCGCCCAGTTATGACAGAGTCAGAGCAGAAGGCGTTGGGTAGGTTTTTGAGGTTAGCACCTCCGAGGTTTGTGGGTACTTATGGACAGGATCCACATGACTTTATTACTACCTGCGAGGAGATGTTGCATCATTTGGGTTTGTTGGAGACTCACGGGGTTTGTTATACTACCTATCAGTTGGAGGGCCCAGAAAAGTTATGGTGGAGGGCCCAGGTTGCTTATAGACCACCATCGTCACCTCCTTTGACCTGGTCTAAGTTTAATGAGGCCTTTATGGCCAAGTTCCTACCTTAGAGTGATCGTGAGCGTCGCAGGGAATAGTTTACTGACCTTATGCAGGGGTCTAGGACTATCTCGGAGTATGAGACCCGCTTTCATCAGCTAGCACCGTTTGGAGCTATGATCATTCCTACCGAGGCAGATAGGATTCGCAGATTTGTATGGGGTTTGAGGCTAGAGATCAGGCAGCCAGCTGAGATATTGATTGCTAGTGGTCGGTCATTCCAGGCTATTGTAGACTATGCCCGTACTGTGGAGGACTTACAACGACATGATGGGGGGGTCCAGAGATAAGAGGCCTCGATATCAGGGTGTTTATAGTGGTTCCAGATATGGTGGTGGGGATCCTGGCCAGTGGAGCCAGAGTTATCAGCCACAGCAGCACCAGGGTCAGTCCAGCCGACCGGTTCAGGCTTCCCTCCAGACTTTCGGTAGTACCCAGTTCGAGCAGGGTCAGAGAAGCCATCAGGGCTATAGCGGCCAGTCTTCGAGGGGTATAGTTTTTGGGGCATCAGGTCGAGGTGGTCATACGAGATCTGCTGGTTCATCTCGACCGAGTAGGCCGCCAGGGGATTGTTTTACTTGGGGTGCAGTTGGTCATTTTGCTAGAGATTGCCCTCCGCAGGGTATAGTTCAGCTGGCTGAGCCTTTACGAGCAGTTCAGCCTCCAGCTAGAGGGGTGGTCGTCAGGGGAGAGGTGGTGCTCCACGCTGTAGAGCAGGTGGTAGGGATGGCGGTCGGGCAGGTGGAGGTTGTCGTCAGTTTTACACGGTCCCTAGGAGACCAGAGGCAGAGGCCTCAGATGCTGTGATTAGAGCTACGATTTCTGTGTGCCATCAGTCTGCTATGGCTTTATTTGATCCTGGATCCACTTGTTCATATGTATCTGCCTACTTTGTACCTTGTTTGGGGTTGGCTAGTGAGCCATTATCTGTTCCTATTTCTGTTTCGATCCCAGTAGGAGATTCTTTAGTAGTGGATCATATTGTGAGATCATGTATCTTATCTGTTGGTGATTCAGAGACTTGGGGTGATTTGATGATTCTTGATATGCTAGATTTTGATGTGATACTGGGCATGGACTGGTTATCCCCTCACCGTGTGGTTTTAGATTGTTATGCCAAGACCATTACCATAGTTGTGCCCGGTGTATCCCCGATTGTGTGGCAGGGTTCTGTTAGCCATGCACCATCTGGGATCATCTCTTGTCTTTGAGCTAGGAAGTTGATTTCCCATGGGTGTTTAGCTTATCTAGCATATGTTCGAGATGTTAGTGCTGACCCCACTTCTACTGAGTCTGTTTCTGTGGTTAGAGACTTCCTTGATGTGTTTCCTACCGACCTGCCAGGCCTTCCACCTGAGAGAGATATTGATTTTGCTATTGAGCTAGAGCCGGGCACCAGGCCCATTTCTATTTCTCCTTACCGTATGGCTCCTGCTGAGTTGAGGGAGCTTAAGGAGCAGCTCTAGGATCTGTTAGCTAAGGGGTTTATTAGACCTAGTGTGTCACCTTGGGGTGCTCCTGTTCTCTTCGTGAAGAAGAAGGATGGGTCGATGCGCATGTATATTGATTATCGGCAGCTGAATAGGGTGACAGTGAAGAATAGGTATCCGATGCCGAGGATTGATGATTTGTTTGACCAGCTTCAGGGTTTAGTCGTGTTTTCGAAGATTGATTTGAGGTCTGGCTACCATCAGTTGAGGATTAGGGCGGAGGACATCCCTAAGACAGCATTCAGGACACGTTATGGCCATTATGAGTTCCTGGTGATGTCTTTTGGATTGACTAATGCCCCCGCAGCCTTTATGAACTTGATGCACATGGTTCTTGGGCCGTATGTGGACTCATTTGTGATAGTTCTTATAGACGACATCTTGGTATACTCACATAGTAGAGATGAGCATGAGCAGAACTTGAGGGTTATACTCCAGACTTTGAGAGATCATCGGCTTTATGCCAAGTTCTCAAAGTGCGAGTTTTGGCTTGAGTCAGTTGCATTCCTAGGGCACGTGGTGTCTAAGGATGGGATTAGGGTTGATTCGGGAAAGATTTCAGCGGTTTGTGAGTGGCCTAGACCTACTACTGTTACTGAGGATCGCAGCTTTATTGGGTTAGCAGGTTACTACAGACGGTTCGTTGAGGGATTTTCTTCCATAGCAGCACCCTTGACTATGCTGACTAGGAAGGATGTCCCATTTTAGTGGTCGGATCAGTGTGAGGATAGCTTCCAGAGGCTTAAGGCCTTATTGACTTCAGCTCCAGTTTTGACTTTGTCGGTTGAGGGTCAGAGCTTCTCCGTGTATTGTGATGCTTCTGGGGTTGGTCTTGGTTGTGTGTTGATGCACCAGGGTCGAGTAATAGCTTATGCATCGAGGCAGCTGAAGGTTCACAAGCGCAACTACCCCACTCATGACTTAGAGTTAGCGGCGGTAGTTTTCGCGCTTAAGATCTGGAGGCATTACCTATATGGAGTTCACTGTGAGATCTTCACTGATCACCGTAGTCTTCAGTATATCACGAGTCAGCGAGAGTTGAACTCGAGATAGAGGAGATGGGTCGAATTACTGAAGGACTATGACTTCACTATTCTGTATCATCCGGGAAAGGCAAACGTGGTAGCGGATGCCTTAAGCCGGAAGGCAGTGAGTATGGGTAGCCTAGCTTCTCTTTCAGTTTCAGAGCGACCATTGGCCTGGGACATCCAGTCCTTGGCTAACCGTTTGGCTAGGCTTGACTTGTCGGATCCTAGCAGAGTTCTCGCCAGTATTGAGGTTCGTTCTACTTTGATTGATCAGATTCAGAGCCGTCAGTTTGAGGATCAGCAGTTGTGTGACCTTCGTGATCGGGTTGTACAGGGTGAGACCAGTTGGGCTACTCTAGATTCAGATGGGGTTCTTAGGTTTGATTGTCGCCTTTGTGTTCCGAGGATTAGTGATTTGATTCAGTTGATACTTCATGAGGCACATTGTACTAGATACTCCATTCACCCTGGCACATCAAAGATATATAGAGACTTGAGGCAGTTTTACTGGTGGAGTGGAATGAAGCGGGATATAGCGGATTTTGTATCTCGGTGCTTGAACTATCAGCAGGTTAAGTTCGAGCATATGAGACCTGGTGGTTTGATGCAGCGACTTCCCATTCCTGAGTGGAAGTGGGAAGGGATTACTATGGACTTCGTTGTTGGTTTGCCCCGTACTTCTCATGGGTTTGATTCCATATGGGTGATTGTTGATAGGCTGACTAATTCAGCACATTTCTTGCCGGTTCAGACTTCTTATGGTGCAGAGAGGTTAGCTCAGATCTACCTTCGTGAGATTGTTCGGTTGCATGGGGTCCCAACTTCTATTATTTCAGACCGCGACACTCAGTTCACATCTCAGTTCTGGAGGGCTATTCAGCGAGATTTGGGTACAGAGGTTCATCTTAGTACCGCTTTCCACCCTCAGACAGATGGCCAGTCCGAGAGGACCATTCAGATTCTGGAAGACATGCTTCGGGCCTGTGTTCTTGACTTTGGAGGTTCTTGGGATCAGTTTGTTCCCTTGGCAGAGTTTGCTTATAATAACAGCTTCCATTCGAGTATCGGCATGGCACCTTTTGAGGCTTTGTATGGCAGGCGTTGCAGATCACAGGTAGGTTGGTTTGATGGTTTTAGTGCTGGGCCACAGAGCACAGATTTTCTTCGAGTATCCTTGATCGAGTCCGAGTGATTCAGGACAGACTTTGGGCAGCTCAGAGCAGGCAGACGAGTTATGCTGATCGTAGGCTTCGTGCCTTGGAGTTTAATATCGGTGACTTGGTGTTTCTCCGTGTATCGCCCATGAAGGACGTGATGAGATTTGGTAGGCAGGGCAAGCTTAGCCCCAGGTACATTAGGCCGTTTGAGATTCTTCAGAGGGTTGGTAGCGTTGCCTATCAGCTAGCCTTTCCTCCGATGTTTTCAGCTATACATTCTGTAGTTCATGTTTCGATGTTGTGTTGGTATGTCCCGGATGAGTCTCATGTGTTGCAGTGGGATTCAGTTCAGTTGGGTGAGGGTTTAGCCTTTGTTGAGGAGCCGGCAGCTATTTTGGCCAGAGATGTCAGGAGATTGAGGTCTCGAGAGATCCCGGTTGTTAAGGTTCAGTGGAGGCACCGTCCAGTCGAGGAGGCTACCTGAGAGACCGAGAGAGATATGCGGGCCCAGTATCCGCAGCTGTTTGAGCCTTCAGGTACCCCCTTGACCTTGACTTTCGAGGACGAAAGTCCCTTTTAGTAGTGGATGATGTAATGACCCTTTCGGTTATTTCCACGTATACATTTTCCTTGTACCATTAGAGCTTGTTTGTAGCGGCCCCAAGTCACTTAAGGCTCATCAGGACCGGTATTTTGGTGTCAGGTCCATTTGTTTGGTCGCATTATAAGTTTTGAAGTCAAGCAAGTCGGCAAAAGTTATCGTAAGATCTTTAATAAATTTTCTGAACTTTGGGTAAAATGTCTCGGAGCTTTTATCCCAATATGTAAAATGTTAGAAGTCCCCCGAAATACCAAATCGAAGGTCTACGAGTCTAGTTTCGAATGCACAAAACCTCACGTCCAACTGATCTCGGAGTAAAAAGTTATGACGTTTTTACCGCGGACTGTCTGGCAAGAACCGGGTTGCGAACTGGATCGCGAACCGGGTCGGGTCAAAATCGATCTTAAGCCTCAACTTCACGTTTTAAAATGCCATTTCAGTTTTGAAACAGTGAAAAAACATAAGGGAGGATTCCAAGAGAGTTCTTGAGTATCAAAATCGTGCGTTGGTGAATTGCGAGCCTAAGTTTGAGAATTTATTAACATCGCGTGTATTTGAAAATATTTTATTTGAAAGTTGAATTTGGTAAAAAGTTTTATTATTTTTACTTTTTTAAAAGTTTATGAAAAATATTTTGTTACGATATAATTGTATATGTATTTATTTTATAAGGTTTTTATACATTCTAATATTTTAACGGAGATAGTAAAATTAGTTATGTTAAAATTTATTATTATAATATAGTAGGTTTTATTTGAAATCATTTTCTATTAATTATAGTATATTCAAAAAGCTATATTTATTTTACCACGAACCTATGCAATACCCGAATATATATAACGGGGTAAGAATATTCTTCCAATATTGCCACCTCCACTCCACGTGGGAGTGGAGGGGTTGGACAACACATTGTTAACAACTTTTGGATGCTGCCACTTGTTCCACTCATTAGTATATTAGCAAGAATTAAGTGAGATGTGTATTTATATAGGTGCCTTTAATTTATATTTGTCCAGTAGTAGAAGTGATTATATGAGGCATTTACATACTACTATGCACGTTGAAAAGAAATAAGGAGTTCGTATGAAAAGATTTGCTGACGCAATATTGTTGATTATCAAAAGGAAATCAATTATCTACGTCAAGTTATTCAAGCCCAAATCCGATTCTGATTTAGTTTTCAATTTTCTCGAAGTGGTTCGAGCTTGGATATCATCTTAGCAGCTTGTCATCGGAAGACAGGTAGGTTACGATTTATTTTCCCTAGACTCCGCATATATAGGATAAAATTGTATTAATGGGCATCCTTGGGTTGGTTATTTAGGTTGGTACCACAGACCTCGACCACTTTATTCATGTCCGCCTACTTTTGTTCCTCTGTTGCTTATAGTACTTGCCGATATATTTTATTTACCCTTGTGGTCCTGTGAGGCCTTGGTGACTCTGGAACATAGAAGGTGGGATTTTGGGAATGTCCGCGAGTCCCGGGCATAGAATTATCCTTCTAGGCTGGTTATGCTTGCTGAGTAGCTGTGGGCCTGTGCAGGGTCGGTAGGTTGATAGTGAGCTGCTGGGCAACTATTGTGTTTGATCATACCATTTTCATGCATATAAAAGGGTTTTATACATGTTTTACTACGGTTTGGGTTTCGGGCCTATGGACACTATTTTCTAAACCTTGCATGGCCTGGGGGGGGCGTTTTTTATGGAAATAATTTGGAAATGGTTTGATTTAACTTGTGAATATTCTTGGGTAAAAGAAAGTAAAATTATGTTTTAAAAACACCAGTTTTACGATTAACACTAGACTCGGCAGGGCCGGGGTGCTAGTTGAGTTTTCTTGCTACTTGAGATGATTTTTAGCCTCGGTCGGACCGAGCACCTGAGATGACTTTCTACTGTTTAGACCCGATTATGCCCGGGCACCCTTGGAGGGGTTTTTGAGATATCTTCCTACTACTTTAGTCTTGGACAAGGTCTGGGAATGCATATTCGAGACTGGGTCTCTATCTTGAACCCGGACTTGCTTCCGGACGACATTTTTGATACTAAGATTTAGTATGGGGTCAGGGACCTCCATGGACCTTGCTATCCGGGCTGGGGGCTGCGGGATGCGTGTGCCGGAGGAGGGGTATACGGTGGAGTAGAGGTATACAGGCAGTGTCCTTCCATGGAACCTACCTGTTGGGCCCGATCGGCACCGGAGGAGGTACATACAGAGACACCATTTCACTTGAGATCTTCATGCATCATATCATTCATTATTTGAGGTTCCACCCTTGTTTGTTGTTTGTTGATTGTACGCTCCGGTAGTATGGGATGATGGAGGGTTTGTTTTCACTTGTTTGTGTTCCTCGGTTGTATGGGCGGCCGGGGGACTGTAGGTAGACTCTTTCTATTTACTTGTAGAATTGTTCCCTATTACGGTTAATTATGAAATTGGTTACTGCTAGACTGTTAGTTGCTGGATTTGAGATTGATATGATTAGTTGGGCTTGATTAATGTCTCTAAGCATGCCTATCATTACTCTTTCTCTCTTCTTCTTACACTTGAGGTTACCGGTATACCGTCCATTTCGTAAACTTATTTTGTATACACTGTTGTTGCAAGGACCCCAGCGTGCGTTGTTTTCTTACTTTCACCTGTGCCTATGGTGTGTATATTCTGCCTTACTAGCCTCACATGTGGTTCTGTTGATTTCCCTCTGGGCTAGTTCCTGTGTACCTTTCGTTGATTTCTGTGACTGTTGCTTCTATTCTGTCTGTTACTACGCTTTTATCTTATATGTGCCCAGTCGGCCTATGATACCTACTGGGTACCTTATGCTTCGCATTTGATGCTCACCCTACCCCCCTGCATCTTTGGGTGCAGATCCTAGCGTGGGCCATCGCCGTTACATCATTGTGATTCGTGCTTGGAGATATGTTGGGGACTACTTCAGACTGAGGGTGAGCTCTTGGCGATCGAAGCTTAGCTTTAGTTTATCTTTTGCTTTATGTACTCTATTACCATTCAGAGACATCTGTATATATTGTTTTGGATCGTTTGCACTCCATGTATGTAGTTTTGGCTCTATACTATGATACCAGGTCTTGGGGTTTGGTTTAGTTTCCGCGTATGTATATATTTATATCCCTGTTATCTATTCTCTTTGTCTTGTTCCCTTATTTGTTAGATAGTAGCCCATTACTAATTGTCCTGGGCTACGGGGATTGGTTCACCTACCGGGGGTTGTAGGTGCCATCATGATCGAGAAATCGGGTCGTGACAGATATGCCATTTGTTTGGTCAAAAGAGTGTGAAGAGTGATTTCAAAAGCTCAATACTTTGTTGACCACAGCTCTAATCCTCGCCTTGCCGGTTGAAGGTAAAGACTTTATTGGTTATTGTGATACCTCACATACTAATTTAGGGGTTGTGTTGATGCAGGAACAAAATGTCATTGCTTATGCATTGAGACAACTGATAACGTCCAAAAAAACTCTTCAGTCAAGGAGATGGCTTCGGTCATCGCAAAATAATTACCCAATAAGAGTAGGGATCGAATCCACGAGGATTGGAGCAAATATTTACCAAAATTCGTAAATTAATTCATAAGAGAATGCATGTTGTATAAATAAATAAAATTAAATTGGAGGAAAAGTGTAAACAAGTATTTGAATTAGTAAGCAAAATGACAAGTAACACAATTGTTAACTATTAAGGATAGAAAGACTAGGGATGTGCTTCCGATGGGGTTATACATTGGAATTTGGATAAATTATTTGACTTATGCATAATTAAAGTGTAGTTATCCTTGGTTAAAGATATGCTTGATTGTTTTTCAACCTATCAAACATGTATAAGCCTTGGATTCTTTCAAACCCGGGGCTTAGCAACAATACAACCAAATAGCTTAAGTGGTGAGCTTTTTTTAGCCTCACCCTTAGATAAGAAATTCTTAAGTTGAGTTATTTCTAGCCTCAAATCTTGATAGAATTCCTAAATCCTTACTAGAAATCCTTACCCAATTATAGAACTTCTTTCTCAAGCAAGAACATAATTAGAAAACTAAATTAATGTTTGCAACCATCAATTATTTAATTAAAACTTGAAGGATTTACTAGACCCTCACTTAATAATCAATTATAAGCAAAAATAATCAATACCCAATTCCAATTTCAAACACCCATCTTTGGACACACCCCTAGAAAGGAATTTATCCACTCATAATGAAGGAAAAATAAAATATACCAAGTGGGTAATCATCAGTTCCATTCATAATCATAAACTAACTTCAATTCCAAGCTTAGAGTTGTCAACAATGGAGTTTTTTTTAACAAAGTTAAAGGAAGAAGAAGCTTTAGGATGTACTTACAAAGTGAGTAGTATGAACAATATTCTAATTAGGAAAAAACTTGGTGTAAAATCCTTGCACAGATCCAAAAAAGGATCTTGGAAGCTTCCCAATTATGCAATAGATCTCTTGACCATGTTTCCCTTCGGGTGACTTGCGCCAGCACCTGCGATCTGCCTTGACAACTTGCAGCACGTAGGTGCCGAGTGCTTTAGGCAGTTGCTAAATGTTCACCTGCGGCTCTATCTGCATGGGCACCTGCGAACGCCCTTGAGGACTTGAGGCATGCAGGTGCCTATATTTTTAGGCAGTGTATAAGCTCCACTTACATTGGCACCTGCGAAACCCAGGTGCTATCTTGTGACACGCAAGTCCTAGCGCACATCTTTTGCAGAAGTTTGTTCTACCGATCATATCTTGAATTAGCTTCCATTTATGGCTCATTTAGATTCGAATCCTCTTCTATCTTCATTTCTTTAAGAATGCCTACATATAAGAAAATAGAAGCATAAAATCCTTATAATGACATTAAGTAAAGACAATAACTAATGATTAAGAGCTAAATAAGTTGGTAGATTACCAACTTATCAAACCTCCAAATTTGAACTATTACTTCTCCTCAAGCAAAGCACTCATAAGGCCAAGGATTGACAAAAACATCTCATTACACAAGGACTTCACAAAGGACTACACCGACTCAAAAACACAAGATAATAAACAAAAGACTCAAACACAAACACTAATCTCGTTTGGTACTACCACAAGCGTGAGGAAAAATCATTTCTCTTCAAGAGCTCATTTCAAGAGACTTCAATTCTCATTCAAAATTAGGGGAACATTTCCTTTAAAACAAGATCATCAAGCTTCTCAAGTCATTGGAAAAAACCTTCAAGGTTTTTCTCAAGATTTGCTACACAACTTGTCTTATTCATTCCTCTCCATTGAAATCAAGACTTCATTATTCACTTCAAGGATGCAATGCCACTAACCACAAGAGATATTTCCACTCACAATTATGCAATTCACAATATAGGGATTATAGGAGAAAACAAAGACTCTCACTCTCTCAAAGAAGTTCAAGTGCATACACATAGAACCATAAGCTTGCGCTTTATGTAATTCACCACTAATATAGAGTCGTTAAGCTCCAAATCACTAAGGACTTGCAAGTAACAATGTAGGCTAGGGCGAAGGTGAGGATTTCATTTGGATCAAGTGACTAAACAAACCTAATGCTACCATTAGGCAATCAAGTACACCGCTCATATTTTCGATTCAACTTCACTTTATTCCTTCCTCTCACAACCCAACTTTTCCCAACAACCATTATTTCAAACACCCTTTTGTTTGGCTCAAGAGGTAGCACCACTCTATTCTTTTTCTTCTATTCATTAATCTTTCTAATTTTTTAAGCAATTCACAAGGTAAGTATAGGGTACTACCTCACATTGAATCTTAACTCCTTTTTCCAATATTAATGCACACACCCTCAAACTTAGGCTTTTGCCTATATCACATTCTATTTTTCATTCATATCCCCCCTAAACTTAGGCTTTTAGCTTACACTTTCATTTCTAGCAATTAGGGAGGACGGGTTCCAAGATAGAGGATTTAAAAATGGTCAAGGTGTACAACATAGGGTGTCAAGGAAAAGTTAAAAGCTCTAAGGGAATGACTAGGATCAATGTTAAGGGAAGGAACTTTTGGGTAAAGTGACTATTCAAAAAGGGTCTAAGGTCATCTTCCAAGCTAAGCAATGTCTAAGATTTTGCCTTGAATCACATTTGGGGTAACTTCTAGAAGACATGCAATGCACAAGAAAAAACTAAATCTTACCAGACAAGGCATCACAACACAAGAAGTTCATAATTAGTCTCAAAATCTATTGGAATAAATTACTTTGGACAAGATATTTCGAGTTCACACAACTCAATTGTGAATCAATCAAGCCAAATGGAGAATGTGTAAGTCATGACAAGAGAATGCTTTTCGAAAATCATTCATCCTTTCCTAATTTTTTTCAAATTCTTTTGCCAAGAAATTTTTTTGTTGGTGGTCCCATACAAGAAAAGAGAAATATTGACTCAAACTATCAATAACACTTGACATTTTCCCTTAAGAAATTCATATCTCAAAATCTATCATAGGGAAATGTCACTCGGTTCAACATAAAAATAACGAAAAGAAAATTTTGCTTCTTGGGAAAGAATTGTAGTAGGAAGAAAACCCTTGGTTGATTAATCAAAACTAACTAGTATATGCGTGCTCATGGATCATTTAAGAATGAGGCTCAGCGTAGGTACTAAGCATGATTTGCAAAGCACGGGTAGTAAAACAATAAGCGTGTAGGACTAACCGGGCACATGGCATATTAACATCCAAAGTAAAAGATCAAGCCCAACAAAGGCACAATTTAAATCATGGGAAAATTCATATAAATGAATACATACAATGAAAACATATCCGACAAAGGCCAAATAATGATATAAATTACAATCAAGCCCACAAGGGCACCAATTCAAATCTCCAGTGAAGGAGGTGGCTATGGTCGTCGCAAAATAATTACCCAACAAGAGCTAGGGTCGAATCCACAAGGATTGGAGTACAGATTTACCAAAATTCATAAATTAATTCACAAGAGCCAGAATAATGTATAAACAAATAAAAGTAAATTGGGAAAAAAGTATAAACAAGGATTTGAATTAGTAAGCAAGACGACAAGTAACAAAATTGTTAACTATCAAGGATGGAAAGTCTAGGGGTGTACTTTCGATGGGGTTATACATTGGAATTGAGATCAATTATTTAACTTATGCATAATTAAAGTGTAGGTAGCCTTGATCAAAGATATGATTGATTGTTTTTCAACCTATCAAACATGTATAAGCCTTGGATTCTTTCAAACCCCAAGGCTCAGCAACAATACAACCAAATAGCTTAAGTGGTGAGCTATTTTAGCCTCACCCTTAGATGAGAAATTGTTAAATTGAGCTATTTCTAGTCTCAACTCTTGATAGAATTCCCAAATCCTTACTAGAAATGCTTACCCAATTATAAAACTTCTTTTTCAAGCAAGAACATAATTAGAAAACTAAATTACTGTTTGCAACCACCAATTATTTAATTAAAACTTGAAGGATTTACTAGACCCACACATAATAATCAATTATAAGCACAAATTCAATACCCAATGCCAATTTCAAACACCCATCCTTGCACACACCCCTAGAAAGGAATTTAGCTACTCATAATGAGAGAAAAAGAAAATATACTAAGTGGGTAATCATTAATTTCATTCATAATCATAAACTATCTTCAATTCTAAGCTTAGAGTTGTCAACAATGGAATGTTTTTCACAAAGTTCCAAGAAGAAGAAGCTTTAGGATGTACTATAAAGTGTACTCTATGAACAATATTCTAATTGGAAAACTTGGTGTAAAATCCTTGCACAGATCCCAAAAAGGGTCTTAGAAGCTTTCTAATTATGCAATAGATTTTTTGACCCTTTTTCCCTTTGGCGTACTTGCGCTTGCACCTGTGCCGGCACCTGTGATTACCCTTGAAAACCTGTGGCATGCAGGTGCCGGGTTCTTTAGGTAGTTGTTGAATGTTCACCTACGGCTCCACCTACACGGGCACCTACAACCGCAATTGAGGACTTGCGACACCTGCAACATAGCCTCATCTTCCAGTCTGGACAAGTGATCAGCCACCTGATTTTCAGTACCTTTGTGGTCCTTGACCCCAAAGTCAAATTCTTGCAATAGCAACACCCAATGAATCAACCTAGGCTTTGCATCCTTTTTCACTATAAGATACCTAAGAGCTACATCGTATGTGTGCACAATTACCTTGGTGCCAAGAAAATAAGATCTGAACTTCTCAAATGCAAACACCACAACTAGAAGCTCTTGTTCTGTCACAGTGTAATTCTTCTAAGCGGCGTTCAGTGCTTTGCTAGCATAGTATTCGAGTAAAGAATCTTCTCTTGTTTTGGGCCTAGGAATGCTCCTAGCGCTACTCCACTAGCATCACACATCACCTTGAATGGCTTTGACCAATCAGGAGAAATAATAAAGGGGACTGAGATTAACATCAACTTCAGGCACTCAAATGCCTTCAAGCATGCCTCATCGAACACAAACTTCACATCCTTCTCTAACAGTTCGCACGAGGGATACACAATCTTTGAGAAGTTCTTTATGAACCTGCGGTAGAACCCAAAATGCCCTACAAAGCTTTGAATACCCTTCACTGAGATTGGAGGAGGCAATTTTCAATCACCTCAATCTTGGCCTTATCAACCTCAATACCCTTCTTAGAAATCCAATGACCCAATATGATGCTTTTTTTACCATGAAGTGGCTCTTCTCCCAGTTTAGCACCAAGTTGCACTCTTCACATCTTTGCAGCACACAACTTAGATGGGCTAAACAATCATCAAATTAATCACCAACAATAGAGAAACCATGTATGAATACCTCAATAGTGTCCTCCACCATGTCTGAGAAGATTGACATCATACATCTTTGAAAGGTTGTTGGTGCATTACACAATCCAAATGGAATCCTTTTGAACATGAATGTCTTCTGTTGGTCTTCAGGAGCAATCAAAATCTGATTGTATCCTTAGTAACCATCAAGAAAACTATACCATCCTCTACATGCAAGACGGTCTAACGACTGATCCATAAATGGCATATGAAAAGGATTCTTCTCAGTCTACGTGTTTAGCTTTCTGTAATCCATGCAAACACGCCAGCCTATGATTGGACTCATAGGAATCAGCTCATTCTTAGCATTAGGAACCACAGTGATTCCTCTCTTTTTTGGCATACACTGAACTGGGCTCACCCACTTACTATCTGTAATTGGATAAACTATGCATGTGTCTAGCCACTTGACAATATCTTTCTTGACCACCTATTACATCGACTGATTCAATCTACACTGATGCTCAATACTTGGGATGGAATTTTGTTCGAGCTAAATTTTATGTGTGCATATACCTGGTGGAATGCCAATGATATCTGCAATAGACCAACTAATAGCCCTCTTGAACTTCTTTAATATGGACACAAGAGCCTCAACTTGCCCATCTCCTAAATCATTAGCAATAATTACAGGTAAGGTGTTGTGGGCTCCCAAGAAAATATATCACAAGTGCGATGGAAATGCTTTGAGCTCCAAGATTGGAGGCTCCCCTATAGATGGTCAGGCCAGTGAAGTTACTCTATTCTTCAAGTTTAGATCAAGCTTTTTTAAAGCATAAGAGTAAGACCCTATGCCTGCGAGTGCTTCCACCATGTCAGCATATTCATCAATGTCGTCCTCATCAAAGTTTATGATCACGGCTGCAAGTGATTCAACACCAAGTCTCTCCTCAACTGGGACTAACAACTATTCTTCATCCACAACATCCATGACTGATACCACCCACATATCATCATGGTGCTTCATTGACTGGCACAGGTTGAAAGTCAGTTCTTCATCATTCAGCCTAAACCTTATCTGCCTTATCTCCAAGTTAACTAAAGCATGTTCTGTGGCAAGGAATGGTCTTCCCAAGATGATGGGGACCTCTAAATCTACCTCACAGTCTAAAATCACGAAGTCTACTAGGAAGATAAAGGACTCCACTTTTATGAGCACATCATACAAGATACCTATTGGTCTCTTCATAGTGAAATCTGGCATTAATAGCCACATTATCATCGGTGTGGGGGCTCCCATGCCCAACTATTTGAACACTGCCAATGGCATCAGATTGATGTTTTTGCCCAAATCACATAACTCCTTGGAAAAATAAAATGCCCTAATCGTGCAAAGAATAGTGAAAGCTCCAGGATCTTCCCTTTTTTGCACAAGAGAATGAGAAGCGATTGCACTACAATGGTGCAAATTGTCTGCATGCTCAAAACTGATAATTCTCTTCTTTATCACTAAGTCCTTCATGAACTTCACATATCCAGGCATCTTCTCCAGTGCTTCCACTAAAGGAATATTGACCAAAAGTTGCTTCAATATAGAGATTAATTTTCTATACTTGCCTTCTTCGGCCTTCTTGGCTAGTCTCTGTGGGAAGGGTGCAGGAGGTTGAGGTATAGGCTTTACAACTTTAGGAACCTTCTTTTACTTTCTTTTTGTATCTAGATCCTTTTCAATTTGGCTTTCATCACCACCCTTTACTTCAGACTCAATCACAACCTCAGCTTTATCTATTTCGCGCTTCGTTAGCGCTTCAACAACTATAGGGATAGGTGGGTCAACAGTCTTCTTTCTTCTTTGAGTAGTCACTTCCATGCAATGTCTATAATTCTTTGGATTTTGAACTGTATTGCTTGGAAGAGTACCCTTTTGATGCTGGTTTAGGGCCGTAGATATTTGACCTAACTGCATCTAAATTTGTTTGATGGTGGTGGCATATGATTCTACTTTCTGATTCATGCCTGAGATATCAGCACGAATTTCCTTTAAACTATCATCACTTCCCTCTACCTTCTTCAGCACCCTTACCAGCATGTCTTCCATTTTGAACAAGGTGAGAGCTCTATCACAATTTCTAGGAAGAACATATGGGCCATTTTTGTCATTCTTGTAGCCTTCTTTCTTGTTCCAGTCACCATCTCTATCTCTACCTCTGCATTTATATCCATACCCAGAATGGTTATAGTTGTTATCTTGATCTCTATCTCTATCTCTATTCTGACCTTGATTTCCTTGACCACGCCAATTGTCATGGTTGGACCTTTGGCCATTGGCTCGGAAACCCACCACCTAATCATTCAAATAGTTGGCTTCTTCATCAAATTTGGTCCCTTCCTGACTTGGTGATTTACCTTGTGAACCTACGGCATTCACCTTCTCTGCTCCATTATTAAGGATTTGCTTCACAATCAGATCCACACTTGCCTTAATCCTACGACATCTTTTATAAGCTCCTGAAACTCCTGCTGGTCTATGGATTTCCCAATGATATAAGTCTCTGATGCACTCTAAGAATCTCTCGAATGCCAAGCCCTGTTTGTCTTGGTAACTCTATCCAGCATCTCAAAAGCTTCTGTGAAAGTATTTTCTATGAACGCCCCTTTGTGATTGTATCAGTAACCGCCTTGGTATTTGCATTCAGTGCCCTATAAAAAAAATCTCTATCGAATGATACAGAGGGATTCTATGATTTGAAACCTATTTTAGCTTCTTGTTGAACCTACGATATGTCTCATACAGTTCCTCAGTGTTCACCTGCTTGAAGTTATAGATCTCCTGCTTGAGTTGCAATATCTTTGATAGAGAGAAAAACCTTTCTAGAAACTGACTCTTCAGTTCCCTCCATGTAAATATTGAATTATCAGGAATCTTAGTAAGCCAAAGTGTTGCCTTTCCAGTCAAAGAAAATGGAAATAGTCGCAACCTGATAGCATCTTGGTCTACCCTGGAAGGTTGTAAACCTTGCAGATGCCTACTGTCATGCCCCGAGGCTACCCCTTTGATATAACACAGGACCTGGGATCACAAGTGCCCCAAGCTAACCCTTGGTCATATCATAACTCAGATAAATCAAATAGACAAGCGGAAGCATAATAGGAAGATTCAAAATCAAATTCATAAATAATCAAGTCAAATAGAATACAAATCCAAAAAGGGGACTCGAATACTGCCTATGTCTGAAACGGCTCTAACTGTCATAAAGAGTTGTTGGGAAAAGACCCCAGCTAACTCAGAATCTGAAATGAAAGCATAAAGATAGACACTCTAACTCTATTCCTCGAATGATGAGGACTCACCAATACTCAGATGAATTCTGGCGTAGTTTAGCCACGAGTCTGAGGGCAGGTGCCTGAATCTGCATCATAAAGGATACAGCGCAGAATGCATCAATACTATAAGATATACTGAATATATGAGATAAACAGGAATCTGAGATAAGCATGCTAAATAAACTTGTAAAGCTGAAATCATGCTATAAGTATGAAACTGAAATGCAAGAAACTCAATGCGATGCCAAAGAAGGATATACAAAATATCATAGTAATCATAATAGTCAATACATTTTAAAACCTAATATTTTCTCTGTGGAAGGTTCTCTAACCGACATAGACCATGTGAGCTACATGGAATCCGATATATACGCCTCATCGAAAGGACCCAATATACCTTGCCAGGTTATAAATGCATGATTATGGTGTGATCACTAAATCTGATGCCCAACTGAGGGGACTTAGAACCTATGGGGGCATATAGTTTTGGGACAAAGGGTACTCTCACCCCATCCAACTCGGTGTTAAATACTACTCCCAAAATAATACGTATAGCTCATATAATACTGATGTATATCCGGATGCAGAACTGATTATAACTAATGACATATCTAATGTCAAATCTATTCATAAAGCATAGAGACATATCTTATGTCATGCAAATTCATATCATAAGTCTTAAAGTTATGCATGTTCATAATTCAAGATACCCCTTCTTTTCTAAAATCATAACCTGAAGAATTATGCATGCACTTTCATAATCAAGAGACCATGTTATCTAAACATGCCGAATTTATACATGAAATCATGCAATTTAAAGGACTCATGCTAGAATTCATACTTAACATATGGGCTTTTGCAAATACTTACTAAACTTCAATTGAAGCATGGGAAATAAATGTGAAATCATGATTTGAAGCTTTAAAACAAAACCTATAACTTTTCCCCAATTTGGGTAAGAACCCTAATTTCACAATTTGCTAAACTAAAGTAAAGATTTGGGGATTTGGGCTTAAGGGTGAAAGTAAACCCTTAATGAACACCCACATACCTTGATTGAAGCTAACCCAACTAAAATTGAAAAGAAAAGGAGGCTTGAACTTGGAGCTTGAGAGATTTACTTTCCTCTTTTTGTAGATGAATGAGGGAATGAGAAGGGACTTAGGCTAATAAGTTTAGAAATCATGCTAAGAATGGCCAAAACAACTTCACTTAGGAGTTAAAAGGGTGGGTAATTATAAAAATACCCCTGGTATTTAATTAAGAAAAGCTGTAAAATTTTTTGGCTTCAGGTTCCATGGATGGGTTCCACGGGTCATAGATTGAACCACGACTCGTGTTTCCTGAGCTAAAATACATGCTGCAAAACAGATTCTATGAGTTAATAGGATGACTCATAGAATGGACTACGGTCTGTAGACATGAGTCATAGTTTCTGGGGAATTTTTTGACCTCTGATTAAGTTCCACGAGTGGATAGTATGGTCTGTGGTTCAGACTACAGTCCATAGAAGTCACTCGTGGTTCTTTGAGGAAATAATCAACCCTCAGATCAAGTTGCACGAGTCCACAGTACAGTCTGTAGAGTGAAGTACAGTCCGTAGAGTCAACTCGTGGTTCTCAGACCAGAGGTTGAACTGCAGAAGGCAAACCACAGCTCCATTCCACGACTCGTGGTTCAAACCACGGTTTGTGGTTTGGACCGTGATTCCTGGAAACTTGAAATTTTTTAGAGCTTTAAAATTAGAAAGCTGGTTCAATTTATGGGGTGTTACAATATCTCCCCCTTTGGATCATTCGCCCTTGAATGAAGACTAAACAAGGGAAAACTGAAGAGAAAATAGCCCAACCAGTCAATAACACATAAAATCTGTAGAACACACATGAAAACTGAGCTTGCAACTTAAAACATCACTGACTCAACTTTGAAAAACATGAATGCATACTAAGATCATGAGAGGGACTGATGGAATAAAGTAGGATAGACATATTAATGAGGAAACTACTACCTCAAGTGGAGACTGGATCGGAAGGAAAGAGATGAGGGTACTTGGCTTTCATGGATTCTTCTGCTTCCCAAGTAGCTCCCTCAACTAGCTTATTCCTCCAAAGGACCTTTTACCGAAGCGACTTCTTTGTTTCTCAACCTCCGAACCTGATGATCAAGAATCTCTATGGGAACCTCCTCATAAGTGAGACTATCCTTCACACCCACTTCCTCCAAAGGAATAATCAAGGACGGATCACCAACACACTTCTTCAACAAGGAAACATGGAAAATCGGATGAACCGCTTCTAATCTATTGGCAACTCCAACTCATAAGCAACACTACCAAATCTCCTCATAATCCAATAAGGACCTATAAAATGGGGACTAAGCTTCCCTTTCTTTCCAAATCTCATCACACCCTTCATGGGTGACACCTTCAGAAAAACTCAATCATTAACTTCAAATTCTAACTCCCTTCTCCTCACATCTGCATATGATTTCTACCGACTCTGAGCAGTCTTCAACCTTTCCCTAATAAGCTGAACCTTCTCCATAGTCTCATAAAATGAATCTGGACCAATCAAAGCTGCCTTACCTACCTCAAACCAACCAATAGAAGACCTACACCTCCGCCCATAGAGTGCCTTATAAGGGGCCATCTGGATGCTAGAATGAAACTTGGTTTTGTAGGCAAACTCAATAAGAGGTAAGTGATTATCCCAACTACCCTTGAAATCAAGCACACAAGCTCTCAACATATCCTCTAAAGTCTGAATAGTCTGCTCTACCTGGCCATCCATCTGTGGGTGAAAAGTTGTGCTAAGCTTCACCTGAGTACCAAGACCTCTATAAACTGATCTCTAAAACTGGGATGTAAATTGAGTACCTCTATCTGAAATGATGGATAATGGAACACCGTTTAATTGGACTATCTCATGAATGTAGAGTCTGGCATAATCCTTAGCTGAATCAGTAGTCTTGACAGCCAAGAAGTGGGTTGATTTGGTCATCCTGTCGATAATTACCCAAAAAGAATCGTGTTGCCTTCAAGTATGAGGCAAACCTGTAATGAAGTCCATATTGATCGCTTCCCACTTCCAAGTAGAAAGGTCAGTATCCTAAGTCATGCCACCCGGTCGATGATGCTCTACCTTTACTTGCTGACAGTTGGGACACATAGCCACAAAACTGGCTATGTCCCTCTACATACCATTCCACCAACAAACTTCCCGTAGATCATGGTACATCTTGGTGGCACCAGGGTGAATAGAATATCTGGAACTATAAGCCTCAGTCAAAATCTGTTTTCTCAACCCATCTACATCTGGCCCACACAATCGACCCTGATAATGAAGCACACTATCTCCCCCTTTGGAGAAAACCTCAACCCTTTGCTGATGGACTGCACCCTTTAGCTGAAGCAAAATAGGATCACTGTCTTGCTTTGCCTTCACATCAGCTACCAAAGATGATTCAAAACCATTCTGAACAATAACACCACCTTCGGTTGACTCCATAAGGCGAACTCCCAACCAGCAATCCTGTGAACCTCCTTAACCAATTCTTTCTTTCCGTCTTCAACTGAAGACACACTACCCATGGACAATCTCCTAAGTGCATCCGCCACAATATTGGCCTTACCCAGATGGTAAAACACACTCATGTCATAATCCTTAAGAAGCTCAAGCCATCTCCATTGAGGCAGATTCAATTCCTTTTGAGAGAACACATACTGAAGACTCTTATGATCGGTGAATACATCTACATGCACACCATACAAGTAATGTCTCCAAATCTTCAAGGCAAAGACCATGGCTGCTAACTCAAGATCATGAGTAGGATAGTTCTTCTCATGAATCTTAAGTTGCCTTAAAGAATAAGCAATCACTTTACCACGCTGCATTAAAACACAACCCAAGCCAATTCTAGAAGCATCACAATACACACCAAAGTCATTCGAACCCTCGAGTTGGGTCAACACTGGCGTTGTGGTCAACCTAGTCTTCAATTCCTGAAAGTTCTTATCACAAAGATCAGACCACTGAAACTTAACCTTCTTCTGAGTCAATCGAGTCAAAGGGGCAGCAATGGAAGAAAACCCCTCCACAAATCTCCTGTAGTAACCAGCTAAACCCAAAAAGCTCCTAATATCAGACAGGGAAGTAGGTCTAGGACAGTTCTTTACTGCCTCAATCTTTTGAGAATTAACTCAAATACCATCTCTAGTCACAATATGACCCAGAAAAGTAACAGACTGCATCCAAAACTCACACTTGCTAAACTTAGCAAACAACTATCGATCCTTGAGAGTTTGTAACATATTTTCCACATGCTCCTCCTCACTCCAAGAGTAGATAAGAATATCATCAATAAAAATAATCACAAACATATCCAGATACTGTTTAAACACACGGTTCATCAATTCCATAAAGGATGCAGGAGCATTCGTTAGACCAAAAGACATAACCACAAATTTATAATGACCATACTGAGTTCTGAAGGTTGTCTTTGGAATATCACACTCTCAAACACGAAGCTGATGATAAACCAAATCTAAGGTTGATCTTGGAAAAGAAACTAGCACCCTGAAGATGATCGAATAAGTCATCAATCCTAGGAATAAGATACTTATTCTTAATTGTGACCTTGTTCAACTAACGGTATTCAATACACATCCTAAGGGAACCATCTTTTTTTCGCACAAACAAAACTGGGGCACCCCATGGAGAAATGTTAGGCCTGATGAAACCCTTATCAAGAAGATCCTTCAACTAATCCTTTAGCTCTTTAAGTTACACTGGAGCCATTCTATAAGGAGAAATAGATGTAAGATTCATATCTGGAAGGAGATCTATCCCAAAGTCGATCTCCCACTCGGGAGGGACTCTGGGCAAATCTTTGGAAAACACTTCTGGGAACTCATTTACAATAGGAACAGACTGAAGGGATGGGGTTTCAGACTCCGTGTCCATAATCCAAACTATATGATAAACATAATCCTGAGAAATCATTTTCCTAGCCTTAAGATAAGATATGAAATGACTCTTCGAGGATGGAAGACTACCCTACCACTCTAAGACAGGTTTATTTGGAAACTTGAAACTGACAACTCAAGTACGACAATTGACCGAGGCATAACAAGCATACAACCAATCCATACCAAGAATAATATCAAAATCAGTTATCTCCAACTCTACTAGATCAACTAAAGTGACTCTATGAAGGACTCAGATAGGGCAATTTCGATAGATTCTTTTGGCTAGGACTGACTCACCAACAGGAGTAGAAATACAAAAGGGTTCTAAAAGTAATTCAAGACGAATTTCAAATTTGCATGCTACATAAGAGGTCACAAAATATAAGGAGGCACCGGGGTCCAACAAAGCATACACATCTAGAGAAAAGACTTTCAACATACCAGTAACAACATTCGGTGAACTCTTCTGGTCCTATCGAGAGGACATCGCATAAAAATGGTTCTGGCACTGACGACCAAAAATAGAAGTAGTGCCATGCTAGGATGGTTAACCTCTTAGTGATGCTGGGGTAGACTGAGTCCTGCTACCACCTTGTCCCTTCTTAGTTGAAGGGAAATCTCAATCCTGTGACCAACTTGACCACATCCATAACAACCCTCCCTACCAGCTAGACACTTACCAGGATAATTCTTTCCACACTTGGTATAAATGGGGTAGGAAGGCCACTTTACACCACTCCCCTGAGAATAAGAGCACGCACCTCTACCAGACTGATCATGATGAGGCCTGAAGGCCTGAAAAAGAGTACTAGCGGTAGAATACACAGGTCCTGATGACCTCTTCTGAAAGGAAGATCGATTTCCACCTCTAAACTTCTGATGACTAAATGCCAAATCCTCAGATTTGACTCTTTTGTTCTCCTTAGCCATCTCCCTAAGCTTGTCTCCCTCAATCTGGTGAGCATGAGTCATAAGTTTGGAGATACTCATGTCGCTCAATAGCATAGTAGATCTACACTCCTTCTTTACCAAATATGAGACCCCATAGATATAGTTGCTCATCTGATCATGTGGGTCAGCCACCATAGCAGGAGAATACCTGGAAAGCTGAATAATCCTCAACCCATACTCTTGCACAATCATGGATCCCTGTCTTAAGTTCACAAACTCCTTGGCCTTCACTTGCATTAACTCCCTCGGGAAGAATCGTTCAAGAAAAGCCCTCTCAAAACACTCCCAAGTCATAAGGACCACATCCATAGCCCTAGCTTCCTTCCATTGCATGAACCAGATATGAGCTACATCCTTGAGTTAACAGGATGCCAACTCGACACTATCAACATCAGCCACTTGCATCACATCAAAGATTTTCTTCACTTCATCGATAAAATTTAGTGGATCCTCACTCACTTTCGAACCCCATAACTCAGGTGGGTTCATACGGATAAAATCAAAAGCTCGGGTCACTACCCCACCTTGAAGGTGGACAAGGATAGGAGCCGGTTGGTTGGCGTGAGCGGCCATAGTTTGGGCTAGCATATGGATGGCATTCCTGAACTCCTCATTTGTGGCCTCGGGGGCTGGAACTGGAGGAGCAGCATTCCAAGAAGCTCGGTAAGGCATAGCACATCGAGGCATAATCTGAAACGTACAAGGAAAGGATTAGAGGGATATTAGAGTTAAACTCTAAAGCACGATATGATCATGAAAGAAGTGAAGTTTTTTTAAGACATCTCCTAGCTTCCCTCTTATAAGTATGGCGCACTTCACACATATGAAAGATACTCTACTCAATGTGGCTTTCAAACATCCTAGGACTCTTAAACCTGAGGCTCTGATACCAAGTTTGTCACCCCCCGAGGCTACCCTCTTGACATAAAATAGGACTTGGGACCACAAGTACCCCAAGCTAACCCTTGGTCATAGCATAATAGATAAATCAAATTGACAAGCGGAAGCATAATGGGAAGATTCAAAATCAAATGCATAAATAATCAAGTCAAATAGGAATACAAATCTAAAAAGGGGACTCGAATACTGCCTATATCTGAATAGCCACTAATTTTTATAAAGAGTTGCTGGGACAAGACCCCAGCTAACTCAGAATCTAAAATAAAAGTATAAAGATAAATGCTCTAACTCTAGTCCTCGAATGATGAGGACTCACTAATACTCAGTTGAATGTCAGGCATAGTCTAGCCACGATTCTGAGGGCAGGTACCTGAATCTGCATCGTAAAGGGATGCAGTGCAAAATGCGTCAGTACTATAGGATGTACTAAATATATGAGATAAACAGGAATCTGAGATAAGCATGCTAAATAAACTTGTAAAGCTGAAATCATGCTATAAGTATAAAACTGAAATGCAAGAGACTCAATGTGATGTCGAAGCAAGATATACAAAATATTATAGTAATTATAATAGTCCTGAAGTTTGAAGACAAAGAGTCAATGTATTTTAAAACCTTATACTGTTTTTGTGGGAGGTTCTCTAACCAACATAGACCATGTGAGCTACATGGAATCCGATGTATATGCCCCATCAAAAGGACCCAATATACCTTGCCAGGGTATAAAGGCATGACTGTGGTGTGATCACTAAATTTGATGCCCAACTGAGGGGACTTAAAAACTATGGGGGAACGTAGTTCTGGGACTAAGGATACTCTTACCCTGTACAACTCAATGCTAAATACTACTCCCAAAATAACACGTATAGCTAATATAATATTGATGTATATCCGGATGTAGAACTGATCATAACTAATGACATATCTAATGTCAAATCTATTCATAAAGCGTAGGGACATATCTGATATGATGCAAAGTCATATTATAAGTCTTAAAGTTGTGCATGTTCATAATTCAAGATACCCCTTCTTTTCTAAAATCATAACCTGAAGAATTATGCATGCACTTTCATAATCAAGAGACCATGTTATCTAAACATGTCAAATTTATACTTAAAATCATGCAATTTAAAGGACTCGTGCTAGAATTCATACTTAACATATGCGCTTTTGAAAATACTTAGTAAACTTCAATTGAAGCATGGGTAATAAATATGAAATCATGAATTGATGCTTTAAAACAAAACCCATAACTTTTCCCCAATTTGGGTAAGAACCCTAATTTCACAATTTGCTAAACAAAATTAAAGATTTGGGGATTTGGGCTTAAGGGTGAAAGGAAACCCTTAATAAACACCCACATACCTTGATTGAAGCTAACCCAACTGAAATTGAAAATAAAAGGAGGCTTGAACTTGGAGCTTGAGACTTGGAGCTTGAGAGAGTTACTTTTCTCTTTTGGTAGATGAATGAGGGAATGAGAAGGGACTTAGGCTAATAGGTTTAGAAATCATGCTAAGAATGGTCAAAACAACCTCACTTAGGAGTTAAAAGGGTGGTTAATTATAAAAATACCTCTGGGATTTAATTAAGAAAAGTTGTTAAATTTCTCGGCTTTAGGATCCACGGATGGGTTCCATGGGTCATAGATTGAACCATGACTCATGATTTCTGAGCCAAAAGACAGGATGCAGAACAGGTTTTATGAGTCAACAGGACGACTCATAGAATGGACTTTGGTCTGTAGACCTGAGTCATTATTCCTAGGGAATTTTCTGACCTCTGATTCAGTTCCATGAGTGGACAGTACGGTCCGTGGTTCAGACTACGGTCTGTAGAAGTCACTCCTAGTTCTTTGAGGAAATAGTCAACCCTCAGATCAAGTTGTACGAGTCCACAGTATGGTTCGTAGAGTGAACTATGATCCGTAGAGTCAACTCGTTATTCTCAGACGAGAGGTTGAACTGTATAAGGAAAACCACCTCCATTCCATGACTCGTGGTTCAAACCACGGTCCATGGTTTGGACCAGTGATTCCTAGAAACGTGAAATATCTTAGAGTTTTAAACTTAGAAAGCTGGTTCGATTTCTAGGGTGTTACACCTACAAAGTTTACCAAGTGCAAATTTGCATCATCAATGGGCTTGCCAGGAAATAATCCTTTCAGGTTCAGCAACTGGATCATAGTGCTTGTAATGTCAAACTTTGTACCATCGAGCAGTGGTAGCAATACTATAGGGCCTGTTGTCCCTGTGTCATTGACATCATCATCATCAAGATTATAGCAAGGGATGTGTTGGGGTTATTGAATCTAAAGGCCTCTATTCCCTCTCGGTGCATCCAGATCTTGATGTACATTGCATCGAGATGCCTCTTCTCACTACTAAAAAGGCTGTAAAAAGAGACCTAAAAAGGAGACCTCAAAAATTGGTCGAAAATAAGAGACCTCACGAGGTCTCTTATTCCCTCAATTTATTTTTTTTAATTTGCTTTTAAGTAAACAGACTTCATAAGGTCAAAAATAAATTACGGGAAAAGTTAGCACCTAAACATTTGAAATTATTTAGAAAATTATTATATATAGCGAACCCACGAGGTCTCTTTCTTTTGGTCAACGCGGTCAAATAAATTTTTTGAACTTTGCGACCTCGTGAGGTCGCTATGTTTTTAAAAAATAATATTTATTATTAAGAATAGCGACTTGATTTTATTGGTGGTCAAAATAAATATTTTAAAATACAAAATTTCTTTTTATTTTTAATAATAAAAAAAATACAAAGTCCAATTCCTCAAAAACAACTGCGTCTTGTTGTTCCCTAAATACGCTCTCCGTTAAAAACCCCCAAACCGCTAAAGTTGCCAAACCACCATTGCAGCCCAAACCTTCTCCGGTAAGTTTCTCTTAATTCTCTCTCTATTCAAGCAAAAATTATTGCTTCCTTCTTACATAGTTCTCTCTTGGTGGTCTTGAGCTTTTATAGGTGAGCTTTCATGGTTTTTTCATGGTCTTGAGCTTTTATTGTTGTCTTTAATTGTACTTATGTTATGGTTCTCTCTGTAATGGTTCTCTCTGTAATTGTTCTCTCTGTTGATGCTTTGTCTAATTTAATATGCCGTGGAAAAAATTTACTCAACACTACTTGTAAGTTGTATAGGACTTTTCTTTTCTTCTAACTAAAAAGCAATTAATTTGCCTGCTAATTAATTAGGGTAAAAGTACTATTATAAGTAGTTAATTTATTCAAAAATCACTTGGACTGTTTGTATAAATTGATAGATAATTATGTTCATTTCATCCCATTTACTTTTTTGAGATTTTGCTGGTTTACATCTTTTCGCGACTAATATTAACATAAGTAGTTCTTTCTTGTCACCTTTTATCCGTCCAAGCATAAGTACGTGTAATCCTGAAAGTCCAGTTGAATAATTAGTATAATTACATTCTAGTTTCTGGAAATCCCCCCCCCCCAAGTATTGAACTATCGAACATATGTTTGGGATTGAGGCGTAGTAGTTGTTGTTGTTAAGTACTCAGCATATATTCACTTATTGTTGTGGCACCTATGCTTTTTGAGTTTAGGACTTCATTTTTAAGGCATTTTTCCAAATTTTATTTTTAGTGTTTTACAGAACTTAATATCTTTTGTCTCTATTTCTAAACTTTTTGATTTAACCATCTGATATTTGAAGTCCATTAATCCCGACTAATCGAGACTCGTACCGGACAGGCCCACTAAGGGAGTAAAGCTCCCTACCAAGTTCTCCATTTAATGGGTTGAACTTCAGTTGATGTTCGAGTTATTTCTAGTTAATTTGCTTTAGCTGGAGGAGTCATTAAACCTACAGAGCCTAATTCTGAGTCACAAAGGACTATCATGTTGTTGGGAGGGATAGTTAAACATAAATAGACAATAGTATAAACAGGATTTTAGAAATTGTACAGTATAGAGCAAAGTTGGTTCTTTCAAATGATAATTTTACTTATGAAACTATTACTTCCTCCATTTTGCAAAAGAACAATGGGATTCAAAGTACGAGAGTCAAACAATCAAAGTTTCAATTTGAGTACTGATACGATCCCATAATCAAGATTAAATTTACATAGTTAGAAACTTATACAAAATCTTAATTCATAGCTGTCTATTGCCTTTAAAAGATCCCAATTTATTAGTACAAGTCTTATTTCTTATTTCTTTTGTCTTATTTCTTTTGCTACTAGGGAACAAAGGCCATGATAATCTTGAATATCAAAGTAATGACTACATGCTGATGCGGGTTTAAGTTTTTCATTTGCTTGGATTGATAAACATGGCATTCTTATAAATTGAAAAGTCTGCAGTTATTTGATGGTTGGGGGCTGCTTGGGCGAGATTATATGAATCCACCACTAGCATATACTCAGCCACTTCCTCAGGTGCCTATGATGATGCCCACATCGGATTATGCTACCCTATAGGTATACACTCACTTACCTCCTGAATCTCAGCGGCCAACGTCTAGTACCTCTCGGACGGTCAATCACCGCCCTGCTGACTCACAACCTTCATCAATATCTACTCCACAGTTTGGGCTATCGAGTCTTTGCCTCTGAGGCAACAGCTCTGAACCCAACACTCCTACCACAGACCAGTCTGCTATACATGGTCAGGTTCATCCACAAGCTAGCATGACGGACATTCATAACAGACTTGTCATCGAGCCTGACGGCTACTCGTATGATTTATTTTTTTGCAAAACATCTTTAGCTTATGATTAACTCATAATTGTCTTAGCTTTAACCTATAAATTTTTAAATTTTGTGTTTCAGATTTAATCTAGGTGATGTTGTAGGGATCCTTTCTCAAATCATCGGAGATCTTTATAGATGCACATTTCCAAGTTGGGACAAGGTGTCAGCCGATCTCAAGAGACAGATTATGTTGGAGTTTAGGGTATATCAAAATTTATTGCTTCAACTCTATTTAAATACTTGTCTTGAATGATATTTATTAATAAAAAAATTCATCTTGTCATTGCAGATAAAGTGTGTTTGGTGTCCAGAACATGAAGCCAAAATTTGTTCAAACTTCAAGAAGAAATGTGGGGGCATACTTGCTGGCTTGTTGTCAAAAGCTCGTACAAAAAATAAGAAGCCTAGGTGGATTCTGCCTGAAAATTGGGAAAAATTACTTAGGCACTAGGCTACTGATGCGAGGTTCAAGCAGATGAGCGAGATCGGCAAGAAGGCTAGGGCATCTACTAAAGGTGGCTCTTTACACATGAGTGGGGCTCAAAGCCGGGGAAATGTCAGGAGGAAATTGGTAATTTTTCTAAATCTTAATATATTCATCTTTGTTTTCCATTTTTGAAAGAGAACCATTAAGTAGAGATGCTGAAAGAAGCCAATGGACAGTTGCAATACATTCCAGCATCTTAAATCATGAGAAATTTTTTGACTTTCCCTCAAACTTGATGGAAGTCCCCCATTTAAACTATTGGATGACAAGGCCAGTATGTCAATATCTTTCATAGTAGTTTGTTCACATGTTTGCATTTCTGGGGAATTAATTAATAATGCTTGGAGTGCTATATATTAATCGTTGCTCATATGCTATCTATCTTGTATAACCATTTTGATCATTGTTCAGTATTAAACATGAAAGAACTTTTTCCCGGTTATGAATGATGCATTCACTTGTGAAAGTTGTTGTGAGGCGAGGTTTATACCCTGTCCTATTGCAATGGGAGCCAGAAATTATTTGAAGAGGAGGAAGGAAAGTCAATGAGGTGTCTGCATTTCAATAAAAATAGATTAATTCATTGCCCTGGCTGCTACCTTTGAATGCAGATCTTGGATTGGTCATGTGCATGCTTCATTGTTTTATCTAAGATAGCTTAGTTATTATAAGTGTATAGTGTATAAAGATATATGTAGCTCTGGAGGAATAAAATCTATACATGCTACTTGTTTGCTTACCTTATACTGGACATTATGAGTTGCTTTGAGTTTTACCATATTCTTAGCAAGTACATGTTGCAGTAAGTTATGTACTCTCGAGACATATGATTAATAACTAAATTAATTCCTTTTGCAGGAAAAGAAATGGGGAGGCCGATAACTCAGGCTGAGGCATTCAGGGCTACACACATAAGGATGAAGAAAAATCCTGAAGATCCTGACGTTTGGGTTGGGCCACGAGCTAAGCTGACCTATGTAAGCCTCTATTGCTAGTAGTAATTACTTTATTTTATAAATTTATATTCTAATATTACTACCATTAAATTAAGGATCGGTATTTGCAATCCATAGAGGATTTTCTTCAGACTCCGCCAGATAGTAGCCGAGAAATACCACTTAGCGAAGAGCAAGATGAAAAATTATGGCTAGACTCAGTTGGTGGACCGAGTAGGTATGGGTATGATTACGGTATGCCCCAACAAAACTTTTGCAAATTTCACTCAGAGCTAGAAGGCCTAGGTTATTCCCAAGATGATGGGTCAAGAAAGACAATTTTGGCTATGGAACAGATGATAGCTGACCTATCTAGCCAAGTCAAATCCTCGTAGGCGAGGGAAAGGCAGAGGGATATTGAAGCTGTAAGAATGAAGGCCTAGTTAGATGCATTACTTGCTTCGGGTGGGATTCCCCCTTGTCCAAGTGATGCAGTTTTCCCTCCTCGACCTACCCTTTTTCAACCTATTCAACATCGAGTATATGGTCAACAAAGAGGTCTGACAGATGATCCCAGTAGCAGTGATGAGGATGAGGATGATGATGAACATGTGGCAAACACACCGGAGCATTATTGAAGTTTAGAGTTGTGTTAGATATTCTAAAGTATATACTTTATCATGATTTATTAGGATTAATTATGTGTTTTTTGAATGCACAAAAACTTTGAACTAGTTTGCAATAGAATTGTTTAACTTGTGACTTTTATGTTTTTTCATTCAATTTTGAAGTACTTTAAAGTCGACTTTCATGCTTTGTTGATTGGAGAATATTTAGTACATGTATCTGTTGTAGCTTCCTGGATTGTTGGAAGCTCTTTGAGCTTGATTAAATTGAATTAAATGGCAGGTGGGATGCTGCAAAAGCAGCAAAATCCTGCCAGTTTATTTCCAGAATAGTGACCTCATGAGGTTGCTTTTCAATTTTTGGGATTACAATAAACAGACCTCATTAGGTCTCCTTACTGCAATATCATTTGTAAAAGACACCTCATGTGGTCGCTTTTCTGCAAAGGTTTTTTACAAAGGTTACCTCGTGAGTTCGCTATACAGGAAATTACAAAAATAACAAAAATAAATAGGGACCTCATGCGGTGGACTTTAATTAAAAAATAATAAAAATTATAATATAATAGCGACCTTATAAGGTCTCTTTTTAAAATAAAAAAATAAAAAAAACATATATGTATATACATATATCGACCTCACGAGGTCTCTTTCCGAAAAATCTGAAAAATAAGCTGGCGACCTCGTGAGGTGGCTTTGTAGCGACCTCACAAGGTCTCTCACTAAAAGCAACCTATGTTCTAGCGACATACCACTGAGGTCGCTTTTTAGGTCTCTTTTCCAGGAATAGAGACCTCATGAGGTCTCTTATTTAGGTCTCTTTTTACAGTTTTTTTAGTAGTGTCTCTCGCAGCTTGAGCATTCAGTATGGCTTGATGAGCAGCTTCTTGCCTTCCTTGATTTGTATGTTCAGCTACAGCATTTTTATTTTCTTGGTCTGGGGCAACCTGAGTATCTTGCATGATTTGGGAAGCTTCTTCTGCCTACTATTTTTGTTGTTCTTTGGCCAACATCCGAGTTGTGGCCTCTTCTAGTGTCTCGAAAACCCATTTCTTAACCATGTTTCTCATATTTTGTTGGATTTCAGGATCAAATGGAATCAAGGGACTGCCTTGACTCCTTGTACTAGGCATATACAAGTATGCAACCTATGGAACAAAACAAAAACAACAAAAAAAATAAAATTAGGAAATAAAGACTAATAGTGAAATAAACACAATCTCTCTTAATCCTAAACCATATTCCCTGGCAAAGGCACCAAAATTTGATACGCCCAAATTATACCTCTAAAAAGAAGTATAAAGCAGTCGATGTTCAAATATAGAACCCAACAAAGGTTAGGGTCGATCCCACAGGAAATATGGTAGGACTAGGGTCCACTATGCTTATTTGCACTCTTAGTCATTTATTTCACCTATGGGAAGTTTTAAAGTAAAACTAATAATTGTAACTTAGATTCAAACAAGTAACAAAGTAACAGTTTTCAAGTATTGTAATCAATGATAGAAGCAACTAGGGTAGTGTTCCCATGAGTTCTTAACGCAGTAAGGCGTTGTACTAATAATCTAATATGGTTCTATGCATGCAAAATCGGTAAGTTAAGTTCTCCTAAGTGGATGGTTGCCAAAATAAAGAATGTACCACGCAACTTGGTCAGTCTACCGGTGTTTTCTTTTCTAACCCTTACCAGTGATCCCAGATTAGCTTTCCCTGGGCAAGTTCAAGCTAATTTGATTAGGGTTGGTAGCCTCAAATCTCCATTGTGTGATCCTCTTTCCTATTCATTACCCATTTGGTCAAGAAAGTAGGAATAAGGCGAGTTCTAACGTTTGCAACAGGTAAAAAGAAATCAAAGCGAGGGGAAGAACAACACATGCATTAACACCGTTCTAGGATTACTAAGTACTTTGCCTACTTTGTTAATCCTTCATGGTTCCCACAACCCTAGTTGTGGATTTAGCTACTCATAGTTTCAAGAGAACAATCAGATTTAGATGAAGAGATCATGATTATTACTTACAATCACAAGTAAAGAAAACTGGAATCTTGAATTCTCAAGAACACTTCAATAATCAAGAACAATAATCAAATTCTCAGAAGTATGGAATAACATTCTCAACAATATATTATGATGTCCCAAATTTGCATAATAATTGTGAAACCACCAAAATAAAATCTTAGGGAAGGTATTTATAGACAACAAAGACCAAATTCTAACAGAACTAGGAGAGCTAGAATGCGGCACTTCTGATGGGTAGGCCCAATGGGCCATCGTGGGTGCCACAGCCATTATGGGCTACCCTTCGGATCTTCTATCCTTGGTACATACTAGTCTTCCATGTTTTCACGGGCTAGGTTGACGGGCCATCGTAGTTCCCACGGGCGTCGTGGGAAACCCATCGGCCAAGTCATCTGCAGCTCTAGTTGCTCTAGCCTATTTCAACGGGCGTGTGTGACATCCCATCGCAACTCTCATGAACATCGTGGATGGGCATATGAACTTAGTCTCTTGCCTTAGCTCCTCTGTTTCATTTCTACGAGCAAGTGTGATGGCCTGTGGCAGCTCCGACGCCCATCCCAGTTGGTCGTGAGATGGGATTTTGCCTTTTAAACCTTGATGCTTCATTCTGACATTTCTTCCCTTGGGACATGGTTGATCCCACGCCCATGCGGCATGACTTTTAGCCCAGATACAACAACTTTTTCTGTCTTTTTGTCTTTTCAATACTTTCCCCTGCTCATGTAACAAACATGCATTATATTTAATAAAACACATTTAAGAACTCCCAAGATCCTTAGTTTTATGCATCAAAAGTGGCATGAATTTCGGCACATCATCCATGCCAATGACTTGAGAAGCTTTAATATATTGTTTTGAATGACAAATTCCCTTGTTTTTGAATGAGAAATGAAGTACTTTTTCTAAACGTTTTGAAATGAGAAATTTCCTTGAGAATATGGTGATCCAAATTGAGATAAGCATTGTAGTTGAGTCTTTTTGTTTGTTATTTTCTTAGTTGTAGAGTTAGATTAATATTGTGTACACCCTGTTGTGTTCTAGAGCATAATTTATTCCCTACTTTGTGAGTATCTTGCTTGAGGACAAGCAATAGTTTAAGTTTGGGGGTTTGATAAGTTGGTAATTTACCAACTTATTAAGCCTTTATTCATGAATTATTGCCATATTTTGATGAGATATAGAGGAACTTAATGCCTTTATTGATGCAAATTCATGTACTCTTGGTCAAAAGTAAAAAACAAAGGAATTGGAACCAAAGAGCTTAAAAAGAGTTAAAGTGTGAAGGTGATCAAAAACAAGGAAAATTCTATCGAAAGGTGCGATGGACAAGTGAACCGCACAATGTCACGTGCAGTCCGCACCTTCCTTCGCATGTCACCCAACAACTACTTAAGTCATTGGTCGATGAGAAGAACATCTTGCGATACACACAGTGTGTGGTGCGACCGCACATCATGTCGCACATTGTGTTGCACCATGCTTAAAGGGCAATTTTGTTAACTTTCAAGTGATATTTTGAGAAGCTTCTAAAGCCCTTTTTGGGGTATGTACCTAATATCATTGAACAAGTATTGAGTATTGGATAGTTTTTGAATAGTTTTAGAAGATAGTACTCTTTCTCTTCATCTTCTATACTTGAATTCACCATTTGATTACCAAATTGAGCTCGGATTTGGATATTGGCTTGATTATGAATGGAAGTATTAGTTACCCAATTGGTATATTCTTTTATTTCCTTAGCATGAGTAGCTAATCTCTTTGTCTAGGGGTATGTGTATGATGGGTGTTTTAATTTGGGTATGGGTCTTTTTGAAATGAGCTTATAATTGATGAATTGATATAGGTCTATTAAATTCCTCAAGTTTTAATTATAAAATTGATGGTTGCAAACATTAATTAAGTTTTCTTAATTGTGTTCTTGCTTGAAAGAGGGGTTCATAATTATGATAGGAATTCAATAGTGGGAATTTGAGATTTTCACCTTAGATTGAGGCTAGAAATAGCTTAATCCATGGAAACTCTCATCTAAGAGTCTAAACTAGAAATAGTATGACTTCCCCAAGCAATTGAATTGGTTGGTTTGTGTAAAAACCTTTGGTACTTGAACAAAGACCTTGGGATATCTATTCGGAGGATTGAGAGATTACCAAATATGACTAAAATCAATGCTACCCATATCATTAATCGAGAATTATCTTAATTAATCAAGTACCTTAACCCTTTGAAGAATCCTATCTGAAGCATACCCCTAGTCTTCCTCTCATTGATACAAATCTTGTGTTTACTTTTTGCTTGTGTATTGAAATCGACGCTGCTAAGTAATTTCCCTTTCTAATCCCTCCCAATCTTTACCTTTTAAGTTGTTTGAACATTTTCTCTCTTGGTGATAATCTTTCAATGGTTTCTCAGTGATTCATTACTCTACTCTCTGTGGATTCGACCCCGACACTCGTTGGGTTACTTATTTGTTTTGCTTTGAAAATCACTACCACCTCCTATTGGGAGAGTGCTTTTGAGCATCATCAACAGGTGCACCTGCAATTATTTTGCCGCAGGTGTGTCATCGCCCATGCGCTTAACTCACCACCCTTGTGACTCTTGTTAAGTTCAATTGCCTTTGCAGCTATAATGTATGGCCGCACTTGCGCCTACGCACCTGTGGGTCTGTTAACACATCGGTGCCACTGTTGTTGCGCCAAATATTCCGCAGGTGTGGCTCCCCTATAACTTTTAGACAAATTTCCAACAGCTACTAGTTTGAGTTGCTTTGGCACCTGCGTGCAGTGAGTCTTCGTGTGCAAAATGCAGGTGCTTTTGCATGCTATTCCAGTAGCATTTTGGTCTTGATTCAATTTTTGTGAGGCTCCAACTTCTCACCCTACCAAATTCAGCTCAAAAATACTTGAAACCTTATGTATTAGTCAAAATTAATATACAAAGCTATTCTAACAAAAAGAAAAATTATGAAACTTCAAAATTTGAAATGATGGGTTGTATACCATCAAGCGCTTGATTTAACATCATGACATGATGCAATTACCTCACCATTTGGATCTCCACTTAGAGGATTTGAACCTTCGACCCGATTTTGAATCAAGATTCCAGTGATAATCACTGGGTGAAGGCATGAACACAAATAGACCATTTCCTTGGTGTCGCATTTGCACTTTTTTGTCTTCAAGTAAGGGATGTCCTTTTGTATCCTATGAATGATAAACTTCAAGATGAACACACCTCAATCCTTCATCTTATCAAAATTTCCCATAGACTCAGTTACTTCAATTGTCATCCATTCAACCATGCCCAATGTTGAAAATTGGTTGGAGTGAGATTTAAGTGTCTCAACTCTCAATTTTGTCCCATTCATGACATCCTCACTTTCAAATGTACTAGAGTCTTCACAAATGAATTGTTGAACATTGGTTGGTGACTCTAACATTATCCGTTCACTCTTGACATCTTGATTTGTTTTTGAAATGGTTGGTTGACAATTCTTATTTGCTTTCCCCATAAATCTCAACGTCTCCTCAATATCTTCTCCTTGAGAACTAGAGGTTTCCTCTTCACGATGTGTCAATTCTTTTTTCCACAACTTTCATTGTGGTCACTAAGCATTTTTAGCTCGCTCATTTGACATTAAACATCTTCTTTAACCAGTTCTTCTTGAGGAGTAGGTGCATCCATCATAGATTGTAGTGGGAGAGTTTCATCCATGGAACATCCCTCTTCATGTTATGATAGCCACGATTCCGAAGCCTTTTTCAAGATTTCCTTTATGCACTTTAAACCCTCATGTACACTATATGTCTTGTCCAAGAAAGTTTGGAGCATAGAATATGTACTCTCTGAGCGGGTATTTTTTTCTTCACTTGCCAAGTTATGACTCCTATCAAGATCACGAGCACCACTAGCACTATTTTTAGCATAAAAAGGGGAGGGAGAATGATATTGGGGAAATTACTCTAATGTCCTTCTCGACCACCACATGAATAGCAATAATTCCCATCATAGGATGGAGAACATGGATGTCTCTCTCTCCTAGGGCCAATTCTACAATCTTGCGAATAGTGGAATCCTCCACAATAACAACATGGATCATTATAATATGGGTTGTAACCACTAAATCTTCTAGCATTTTGAGATTCCATAGAATCAATCAATCAACAATATCAAAACTAACTATAACAAAAATAAATATTCACAAATTTGAACTAGAGTAAGTAAGCTCAAATTCCAAACTAACTCAATACGCCAAATTATTCCCCGACAATGGTGCTATTTTTATGAAGTTCAAAAGCACTCTCCCGAAGGAGGTGTTAATGATTACAACCAAAATAATAAGTAACCCAATAGATGTTGGGGTCAAATCCACGGAGAACAATATGAAGGCAATCGAGAGAATAAGGAAATAAAATAGCTTACTAAAGTCCAACAGCAAAAGATAAAATGTTTTGAGGGTTTTTCATTAGGAAACAAGATCAAATATAAAAGGCAATCAAATAAAAGATAGATTTGATTGATGACTTTCACCACGCAAGGATAACAAGAGATATATGGGTTTGGGATTCAATTCATTAGGCTTGCACCCAATAATCCCATAGGTAGCCTTGGTTAGAAGTATATTTAATCGTTTTTCAACCAATCAAACATTTATCCTTCATGAGTTCTCTCGAATCTCCATGGTTAGGCAAAAAAACAACCAAATCATCTTAGGTGAGTGAAACTATCTCTAGATTTGACTCTTAGATGGGAATCTCCTAAAATCAAGTTATTTCTAGCCTCAATTTATGGCGCAAATCCCAAATCTCCACTATTGAATCTTTACCCAATTGAAGAACTCCTCTCTCAAGCAAGAGCACAATTACTAAGATAAATTGATATTTTCAACCATCAACTATGTAATTAAAGCATGAAAGATTCAATAGATCAAAACAATATAATCAAATACAAGAACAAGATAAGAATTCAATACCCAAATATAGTATTATCTCTAATACAATAACCAAATCTCAATTCAACAACTACACCTACAATTTAACAATTCAAAACAAGAGTTTGAAGAAAGGAACTAAGAATTTTTATAATAAGAGCATCCAATTTCCATTCTGATGGTGTAGGGTGTGAACTTTCTCTCCAAGCTTGTCAAAGTTATGTGAAAAAATCAAAGATACTATTCCAGACAGCTAGAAAGAGTTTTATGTGGATAGGAATTTCCAAAAGTGTAAAATGATCATGTTGGGACTGACTAGAATCCGTCAGTCGCACCTGCAGAAAATTCATCATAGGTGCATGGCCGATGTGGCATGAGCTTTGGCATAGGTGTGAAACTCGGCTGACATTAGCATCAGCCGTAGGTACGCTATTTTACCGCTAGTATGGAGCCGTAGTGGCGACATTCCTAGCGCAGGTGCACCCAGCCAAATAGTGCATAGGAAGCAGGCGCGGCACATTCTACATAGCCGCAGGACTGTTATTGCATCCCAGTCTAGCGCAGGAACGATGGACTTGGCAGCTAACAGTGTTGCTCTTATCCTTTTTGCTCCACTTACATTCCTTTTGTCCTAATTGCTCCATGATATTTGCATAAATAAAAATCACCTGAAATATAACAAAAATACGCCATAAGTAATCACATATCACTATTAGAAAACATAAAAGAATAAGAAAAGAGATGTAAATAAGTGGTAATTTCACCACTTAACAACACCCTCAACTTAAGTTCGTGCTTGTCCTCAAGTAAATTACAACCAAACTCAAACAGACTCTAACTAATTCAAGCACAAGGGCCATCCACTGGTTCCCACAACACACTTTTCACTTAAGCACAAAGAATATAATTTTAGTTGGTACTAATAATTAGTTGAACACATGTGAATATTTATCAAACAATTTCTCCAATTCACTCACATTTTGAAGAGTTGCAATAGATTTACAAGGATGATCAAGTGATAACAACCAATCCTCGAGAAGTGACTCAAAACCACTTTTTACCCAAACATGCTCACTTGACTCATTTTTCAGAATTTATCAAAATCACCAACTATCCTAATTCACATGCCCTCACAAGAAAGAAAGTCCCAAAATCACTCTATTCACAATGATAACACAAGGGCAAATGAACAAACACTCACACTTACAAAGTCTTTGAAGTGCCAACAAGCATCAGATCATAAGGTTGCCCTTATTTTCATTCACCACTAACTCAAAAGCAATCACTTGGAGATCTCAAAGGACTTTACTAAGCTTGTAATGTAGGCTTGGGGAAGGGTAGGATAAGCATTTGGATTAAAGTGACTACATCCTCTTTGAACACTACACAACTTTTTCAACTCAAAACCAAAGCCATTTTTCTTTACATTTCCACAAAAGACTATTTCAAATATCCTACTACATGCTCCATTTTTAACACTCTATTTTCCTTGGAAGATTTCTTTATTTTTCTTTCGTTTCACTTTTTCCTCTCATTTTCGCCTTTATTTCAAAGTTCTTCCCTTCTTTTGACAATTCTTTTAGGATTCAGCCAACAAGCCATGATAAACTTACTTAGCACTCCTCTAAGATATTTCTTTATCACTCCCACCCTAGGCTTTTAGCCTCAATATCACACTTGTAGAGTTCAAGGAGGTATGGGTTCAAATGAGGGATTTATTTTCAAAATGGTTCAAGGTTTGTAATGAGGTTGCCAAAGAAAAGGTTTCAAGCTCAAAACCGTTCAATTCCGACATTTTTTCCCACGAGACATGGTGGATCCCATGCCCATGGGGCATGACTTGTAGCCCAGGTACAACAACATTTTCAGTCTTTTTGTCTTTTCAATACTTTTCCATGCACATGTAGCAAATAGGCATTATATCTGACAAAACACACTTAAGAACTCCTAAAATTCTTAGTTTTAAGCATAAAAAATGCCATGAAATCTTAGCACAACATCCATGTCAATGACTTGAGAAGCTTGCATATCTTGTTTTGAATGACAAATTCCCTTATTTTTTAATGAGAAATGAAGTCCTTTTTCTAAACGTTTTGAAATAAGAAATTTCCTTGAGAATGTGGTGATCCAAATTGAGAAGATCATTGTAGTTGAGTCTTTTTGTTTGTATTTTCTTACTTGTAGAGTTAGATTAATATTGTATACACCCTGTTGTGTTTTAGAGAATAATTCATTCCTTACTTTGTGAGTAGCTTGCTTGAGGACAAGCAGTAGTTCAAGTTTAGGGGTTTGATAAGTTGGTAATCTACCAACTTATTGAGCCTTTATTCATAAATTATTCTCATGTTTTGATAAGATTTAGAGGTATTTATTGCCTTTATTGATGCAAATGTAGGTACTCTTGGTCAAAAATAGAAAACAAAGGAATTGTACCCAAAGAGCTTAAAAGGAGTAGAAGGTTGAAGGTAATCGAAAACAAGGAAAATTCTACTGAAAGGTGCGAGCGACAGGCGAGCTGCACAATGGAACGTGTGGTTTGCACCTTAATTCACATGTCACCCAATAGCTTCTAAAGTCATTGGTCAATGAGAAGAGCATCATGCAATACGCACAATGTGTGGTGCGACCGCACGTCGTGTCGCACCATGCCTGAAGGATAATTTGGTTAAATTTCAAGTGATATTTTGGGAAGCTTCTAAAACCCTTTTTGGGGTGTGTACCTGATATCATTAAACAAGTATTGAGTATTGGATAGTTTTTTAATAGTTTTGGAAGAGAGTACTCTTTCTCTTCATCTTTTATACTTGAACTAATCATTTTTTTACCAAATTGAGCTTGGATTTGGATATTGGCTTAATTGTGAATGGAAGTATGAGTTACCCAATTGGTATATTCTCTTATTTCCTTAGCATGAGTACCTAATCTCCTTGTCTAGAGGCATGTGTATGATGGGTGTTTGAATTTGGGTATGGGTCTTGTTTAAATGAGCTTATAATTGATGAATTGATATAGGTCTATTGAATTCCTCAAGTTTTAATTATAAAGTTGATGGTTGCAAACATTAATTAAGTTTTCTAAATTGTGTTCTTACTTGAAAGAAGGGTTCATAATTCTGATAGGAATTCAATAGTGGGAATTTGAGATTTCCCCTTTAGATTGAGGCTAGAAATACCTCAATCGATGGAAACTATCATCTAAGAGTCTAAGATAGAAATAGTGTGAATTTCCCAAGCAATTGAATTGGTTGATTTGTGTAAAAACCTTTTGTGCTTGAACAAAGACCTTGGGATATATATTCGGAGGATCGAGAGATTACTGATATGACTAAAACTAATGCTACTTGTATCATTAATTGAGAATTAGCTTAATTAATCAACTACCCTAACCCTTTGAAGAATCCCATCATAAGCATACCCCTAGTCTTCCTCTCATTGATACAAATCTTGTGTTTACTTTCTACTTGTGTGTTGAAAAGAACGTTGCTAAGTAATCTCCCTTTCCAATCCCTCCAATCTTTAGCTTTTCAGTTGTTTGAACCTTTTCTCTCTTGGTGATAACCTTTTGATGGTTTCTTAGTGATTCACTACTCTACTCTCCGTGGATTCGACCCCGACAATTGTTGGGTTACTTATTTGTTTTGCTCTGACAATCATTACCACCTTCTTATGGGAGAGTGCTTTTGAGCATCATCAACAGGTGCACCTGCAATTGTTTTGCTGCAGTTGCGTCATCGCCCATGAGCTCAACTCACCACCCTTGTGACTCTTGTTAAGTTCAACTGCCTTTGCAGCTGCGATGGATGGCCGCACTTGCGCCTACGCACCTGTGGGTCTGGTAACTAATCTATGCCACCGGTGTTGTGCTAAATCTTTCGCAGGTGCTTTTTCATGCTATTCCAGTAGAATTTTGGTCTTGATTCAATTTTTGTGAGGTTCCAACTTCTCACCCTACCAAATTCAGCTCAAAAATACTTGAAACCTCATGGATTAGTCAAAATTAATATATAAAGCTATTCTAACAAAAAGAAAAATTGTGAGATTTCAAAATTTGAAATGATGGGTTGTCTTCCATCAAGCTCTTAATTTAACGTCATGACATGATGCAAATTACCTCAACATTTGGATCTCCTCTTAGAGGATTTGAACCTTCGACCCAATTTTGAATCAAGATTCCGGTGATAATCACGGGGTGAAAGCATGAGCACAAATAGACCATTTCCTTGGTGTCACATTTGCATTTTTTTGCCTTCAAGTGAGGGATGTCCTTTTGTTTCCTATGAATGATAAACTTCAAGAAGAAAACACCTCGATCCTTATCTTACCAAAATTCCCCATAGGCTCGGTTACTTCAATTTTCATCCATTTAACGATGCCCAATGTTGAAAATTGGTTGGAGTGAGATTTAAATGTCTCAACTCTCAATTTTGTCCCATTCATGACATTCTCACTTTCAAATTCACTAGAGTCTTCACAAATGAATTGTTGAACATTGGTTGGTGACTCTAACATTATCCGTTCACTCTTGACATCTTGATTTGTTTTTGAAATGGTTGGTTGACAATTCTTATTTGCTTTCCCCATAAATCTCAACGTCTCCTCAATATCTTCTCCTTGAGAACTAGAGGTTTCCTCTTCACGATGGGTCAATTCTTTTTTCCACAACTTTCATTGTGGTCACTAAGCATTTTAGCTCGCTCATTTGACATTAAACATATTCTTTAACATATTCTTCTTGAGGAGTAGGTGCATCCATCATAGATTGTGGTGGGAGAGTATCATCCGTGGAACATCCCTCTTCATGTTATGATAGCCACGATTCCGAAGCCTTTTTCAAGATTTCCTTTATGCACTTTAAACCCTCATGTACGCTATATGTCTTGTCCAAGAGAGTTTGGAGCATAGCATATGTACTCTCTGAGCGGGTATTTTGTTCTTCATTTTCCAAGTTATGAATCCTATCAAGATCACGAGAACCATTAGCATCATTGTTAGCATAAAAGGGGGAGGGATAATGATAATTGGGGAAATTACTCCAATGTCCCTCTCGACCACCACATGAATAAAAATAATTCCCATCATATGATCTAGAACGTGGATGCCTCTATCTCCTAGGGCCAATTCTTCAATCTTGACAATAGTGGGATCCTCCACAATAATAACATGGATCATTAAATATGAGTTGTAACCACCAAAACCTCTAGCATTTTGAGATGCCATAGAATCAATCAATCAACAATATAAAACTAACTAAAACAAAAACAAATATTCACAAATTTGAACTAGAGTAAGAAATCTCAAATTCCAAACTAACTCAATACGCCAAATTGTTCCTCGGCAATGGCGCTATTTTTTATGACGTTCAAAAGCACACTCTCGAAGGAGGTGGTAATGATTACCAAGCAAAAAAATAAGTAACCTAACAGATGTTGGGGTCAAATCCACGGAGAACAATATGAAGGCAATCGAGAGAATAAGGAATTAAAACAATTTACTATAGTCCAAAAGTAAAAGATAAAATGTTTGGGGGGGGTTTCATTAGGAAACAAGAGCAAATATAAAAAGTAATCGAATAAAACATAGATTTGATCAATGACTTTCACCAAGCAAGTATAACAAGAGAGATATGGGTTTGGGATTCAATTAATTAGACTTGCACCCAATAATCCCATAGGTAGCCTTGGTTAGAAGAATGTTTAATCATTTTTCAACCAATCAAACATTTATCCTTCATGAGTTCTCTCGAATCTCCATGGTTAGGCAACAAAACAACCAAATCGGCTTAGGTCAATCAAACTATCTCTAGATTTGACTCTTATATGGGAATCTCCAAAAATCAAACTATTTCAAGCCTCAATTTATGGTGGAAATTTGAAATCCCTACTATTGAATCTTTACCTAATTGAAGAACTCCTCTCTTAAACAAGAACAGAATTAGTAAGCTAATTTGATGTTTGAAACCATCAACAATACAATTAAAAAATGAAAGATTCAATAGACCAAAACAATATAATCACATACAAGAACAAGATAAGAATTCAATACTAAAATATAGTATTATCTCTAATACAATAACCAAATCTTAATTCAACAACTACACCTACAATTTAACAATTCAAAACAAGAGTTTGAAGAAAGGAACTAAGAATTTTTTACAATAAAAGCATTCAATCTCCACTCCAATGGTGTAGGATGTGAACTTGCTCTCCAAGCTTGTCAAAGTTATGTGAAAAAATCAAAGTTACTATTCCAAATGGCTGGAAAAAGTTTTATGTGGATAGGGGTTTCTAAAAGTATGAAACGACCAAGTTAGGACTGACTATAATTCGCCAGCCGCACCTGCAGAACTTTCACCATAGGTGCATGGACATTGTGGCATAAGATTTGGCGCATGTGTAAAACTCGACTTACATTAGCATCAGCCGCAGGTGCGCTATTTTACTGCTAATGCGAAGCCAGAGTGGCTACATTCCTAGCATAGGTACACCCTCATCCAAATAGTGCACAGGCTGCAGGCCCGGCACCTTCTATGCAGCCGCAGGACTGTTGTTGAATCCCACTCTAGCGCAGGAATGGTGGACCTGGCAGCTTACAGTGTTGCTCTTATCCTTATTGCTCCACTTTCATTACTTTTGTCCCAATTTCTCCATGATATCACATAAATAAGAATAACCTGAAATATAACCAAAATACGCCATAAGTAATCGCATATCACCATTAGAAGACGCAAAAGAATATGAAAAGAGATGTAAATAAGTGGTAATTTCACCACTTATCAACACTCTCAACTTAAGTTCGTGTTTGTCCTCAATTAAATTACAACAAAACTCAAAATAGACTCTAACTAATTCAAGCACAAGGTCCATCCACTCATTCCCACAACACACTTTTCACTTAAGCACAAAAAATATGATTTTGGTTGGTACTAATAATTAGTCGAGTATATGTGAATATTTATCAAAAACTTTCCCTAATTCCTTCACATTTTAAAGAGTTGCAATAGATTTATAAGGATGATCAAGTGACAACAATCATTCCTCAAGAAGTGACTCAAAACCACTTGTTACCCAAACATGCTCACTTGACTCATTTTTCAGAATTTATCAAAATCACCAATTATCCTAATTCACATACCCTCACAAGAAAGAAAGTCCCAAAATCACTCTATTCACAATGATAACAACAGGGACATATGAACAAACACTCACAAAGACTTTCAAGTGCCAATAAGCATCAAACCATAAGCTTGCCCTTATTTTCATTCGCCACTAACTCCAAAACAATCACTTGGAGATCTCAAAGGACTTTACTAAGCTTGTAATGTATGCTTGGGAAAGGGTAGGATAAGCATTTGTATTAAAGTGACTACATCCTCCTTGAACACTACACAACTTTTTTAACTCAAAACCAAAGCCATTTTTCTTTACATTTCCACAAAACAGTATTTCAAATATCCTACTAGATGCCCCACTTTTTACACTCTATTTGCCTTGGAAGTTTTCTTTCCTTTTCTTTCTTTTCACTTTTTCCTCTCATTTTTGCTTTTATTTCCAAGTTCTTCCCTTCTTTTGACAATTCTTTTGGGATTCGACCAACAAGCCATGATAAACTTACTTAGCACTCCTCCAAGGTGTTTCTTCATTACTCCTAACTTAGGTTTTTTGCCTCAATTTCACACTTGTAGAGTTCAGGGAGGGATGGGTTCAAATGAGGGATTTATTTTCAAAATGGTTCAAGGTTTGTAATGAGGTTGCCAAAGAAAAGGCTTCAAGCTCAAATGGGGTAAACTAGTGATTCAATTAGTGCAATGGTAGGATTTTAAGGTTAAGTAGGCTTCAAAAATCACAAAGAAGGCTTAAAATCATTTCTCCAACCAAATGTAATCAAGACTAGTATTGAAAGACTAACCAGGCAAATTCTAGTTTACACAAGCAAGCACAAGAATTATTCCAATAATCTCACCACACATGGCATGCAAACTATTTAAGATGGGTCAATTTCACTGCCTAAACAAGAACAAATAGAGCCACATTCCATATTTTCAATTATCACCACTAGTGAGTCAAGAGTCACAAAAAGATTAAAGGAGTTGTCATTAACATCATTCTTTGCAATTCAACTTTTCACAGAAATTTTCAGAGGGATATGTTCAGTTTAACTCAATTCACATGCAAGACTAAGTCTATTAGTAACAAACAAATCACTATCAAAATTATCTCAAAAGATGATAATTTTCCTTTAAGAACAACATCACCCAATCTATCATTGGGTCAAATCATCAATCAAAATTGATATGGCTACTCAGAATTCACCAACTCATATATCCCAAAACACAAGTGAGCCTGCTTTTGCACATGTGTTTCACAGGTGTCAACTTATGGCACACAAATGCAAAGGTAAGTGTTAGGCAGTGAAAGTTACCCCTTCTGCCCATCACAAGAAAAAGCACTTGCATTTCGCAAGTAAACACTTGCATTTTGCATGTGCAAAATAGTGCTACTACTCAGGCAAGTTCAATCTAGCCTAACTGGTACTCAAACTTCCTCTGGCTCTAAACACCAAACAAAGAAACTATAAAAGAAGATAAAGAAGATAAAAATAAAGAAGTAACAAAAACAACTAATCCAATAAGATTTTTAAACAAGACAAACTCGGTAAGGGCATAATATCCATAATCAGAGAAAACAAGCCTGACAAGGGCACAATATCCAAAACAAGCCCGATAAGGGAACAAAATAAAGAAAATATCCAAAATAACCATAAACAATATCTAAATGCCACCACACCCCCCACTTAAATCTAAAGAAGTGTCCTCAATACATAATATAAGAAATGAAATTGAGGAAATAGTGTGTGAGGCTCCCTGGAGTTTGCATCAGACTTGCAACTCTGGATGGGTTAACTATATCTAAACAGAAGATTGTGTTTCATCATCACCACCATCACTCTCAACCTCAGATAGGAAGGAGTACTCCTCACTGTCATCCTCACTGGAAACTAGAAACTTCTTGCTTGGCTATCCTTATTTGAAAATGGCTTTAATACCTCTCCATATCTTGACTATAAATTTGCTTCTCTTTTTGTTCTTTTCTTTATCAACTTTGAAGTCTTGCTGAAGAGTGGCATGGGACTTCACTAACTCAGCATAAGCTTTCTCAAGCAACGCTACAGAAGTGGACACTTTGGATAGAGTCGGCCTGCTACTTCTGAGTTTCCAAGTAAGTTTGCATTTCAGTTGTGGTGAAAATGTTGGTTAAAGGTGCTAGCTATGAAGAACTACTGGAATATGTGCTATTATGTCCCGAATGGAGTCCAACTGAGAAGAAATCAACCCAAAAGGTTTCTCGGCTTATGTGCCCTGAGAGGAGGGATCCTATTCTATAACAATGTCAATCTTCCTCTTCTTTCTATGTAATACACCCCCTTCTCCCTTCACTTTCAATGGATAAAATGGTCTCTCAGGTGCTATCCTATGATCCCCTGAATGCTCAGCAACTTCATGGAGGCATTTTTCTGAAACGCAAAGAGCATAAGTTAGAATAGAAGAGGATTAAATAGAGTTTATACTCTACAGCACAAAGTAGAAGAGAAAGAAAAGAAGTTATTCCTAATGACGTCTCATAGCTTCTCCCCATAAGTGTGGAGCGCTTCACACCTATGAAGAAGACTCTACTTGATGCGGCTTTCAGACACCCTAAGACACTTAAACCTGATGCTCTGATACCAAGTTTGTCACACCCCGAAGCTACCCCCTGGATGCAACATGGTGCTTAGTATCAGTAGTGACCCCAAGCTAACCCATAGCTTGGCACATCTACACAAAATTGGGTTAAGACGTGCACTGTGTGGAAGCTAAAACAATTTTAGTTTATGAAGCGGGAAGAACCCAAATGCCTGAATAAATATATAAAGTGTATGAAAAAGTAGTGTTGACTGGAATCCACAAACAACTGTTGTATCTAGTCTATGTCTGAAAGCCTTCTAACTGAATAGGAGTTGCTGGGACATGCCCCAGCTAACTCTAATAAATCTGAAAACTGAAATAAATATTGGAAATATAAGCATGTCTATCATCCTCGAACAAATGAGGACTCACCACTGAACTGTTGAGTGCGAACCGGATGTCAAACTAGGCACAGTGTGGATGCTGAGTTCCTGAACCTACATCAAAAAATAATGTAGCACAAAATTATGCATCAGTACTTTGAATGTACTGAGCATGCAGGATATGTACAAAGCTGGAGAATATAGAACTGAACATGAAGATAGAAATACTGCAACATAACTGAAAGCTGAACCGAATGCAATGACCAAGTATAAATCATGGGATAACATGTTGAACTAAATACTGAACATAAATGCTGGATACAAGGTCAATGCACATGAATCTGACTGTGGGAGACACTACTAACCGACATACCCCAAGTTGAGTTAACTATGGGGCTAATCTGTAACCCTGGATGGAAGGGTATTCATACCTTGCCAAGGGTACGAACAAGTCTGAAGTGGATCCACTACTGATGTCCACAAAGGACAAGGAGGTGCAGCCTAGTCTGATAGCTGACTCCTTTAAACCTACGGTGGCCCCGTAGTTCTAGGACTTGGGGACTGTTACTAAAGGTCTTAGCCTAAGCTAACAGCTAAGCCTTCATCCCCTCGTCCGCTCGGTACTAAGTCTACTCCCATTGAATGTAAGTAATAATGTACTAAAATAAAGTATAGCTCAAAATACTGATGAATGACTGAGAATGCAACATACATAGGCTGAAGGATATGGCATTCAATTTCTGAAGCATAAGCATATAACTGATCTGCCTAGCAAGCTAAATACATGAAAATACTGGAATTTCTACAAGCTAGGGTTTCTGAGCATTATTCATGAAATCATATTAATTCTCCAAGAAACATATAATCAATATCATAAATGCTGTAAGAACTGAATTACAACAATTCCGTCAGATTTAGGAACCCTAGGTTTGAAATATTCATGGAGAAAACTAGAGGCTGACTGGAATATAGGGACCTAATGGGTGAAAGGAACCCACTAGTGAAATCCCACATACCTGGTGAAGAAATCCACGGAGAAATCCTTGGATCTTTGGGGATGGACTTGATGAAGGCCTCTGCTTGTTCTTGGAGGAAAATTGTCGCCTCTTTCTCTTATTTTCTTTCTAAGTTTAAAGGATTTAGGGGAATGAATATTTTAGGTAGTTTTAGACTACTTAATTAGGCTTAGACGACATAAAATGATGTAGCTTAGGCCTTAAAAGTGAAAGGACAAGTCCAGAATACCCCTGGGAAAGTTAAAAGAATTTTTGCAGAAAATGCAACTCAGGGATCATGACTCCGGATGACGGATCATACTCCTGGACGATGGATCGTCAACCTGAGTCATGGTTCTGCCTAAGAGTTTTAAGGGTCTCTGGTCTGAGAAACTATGACTCGACATGATGGACCGTTCTTCTGAACGACGGTTCATCATGTGACTCGTGGTTCCTGGGATTTGACTTAACCTGGGGATTTGCATAATTCAAAGGACGGACTGCTCTTTTGAAGTATGGTCCGTAAACCAACTCGTGGTTTCTGGGACTAGAACTTGGGGTCCTCTGATTCACAGAAACCACGTGTGATAGGTCGAGCCATGGTTCTAAACCACGGTCCGTGGTCTGCCTCGTAGTTCCTATGACTTGAACTGGGAGGCTACAGGACTTGGGATTACGGTTTGAGATGACAAATCGTGGTTCCAAACTATGGTCCGTGGTCCTAACTGTAGTCACTGGGACATGTACTAAAGAGTTACTACAACTTGAACTACGGTTCAAGATGACAATTCGTGGTTCCAAACAACGGTCCGTACTCTTGAACCGTAGTTCCTGGAAACTTAAATTTTTTTCTGAAAGTTTTATTCTCTACTGGTTTTATGAGCTTAGTCTGGGATTGGAAGTTATGGGGTGTTATAGGTATGAAACATATCCAACCCATGGCCACAAGACAACCATAGAAATCCGAAAGACACCCCGCCAAGTTCTTCTATATATTCCCCTTTTCGACTTTATCTTTTTGTCGAGAAGATTGTGATAGTATTGGCACTAATAGTCAAGAGAAATGAATCTCATAGTATCATATTGTATGTCCAAAGCTTCCTCCTCAATTTCATCACCCAAAGGTTCGTTGTCAACAAGCTTATGTTCCATTTTTGTAGCTTAGAGTACTTGAAATTTTAGAATCAAGTTAGGAAAAGCATGTAATCATGTTAAGCAATTTAAAACAAATGAGCTAAAGAAAAAATTTAAAAAGGCCCGGGAAATATCAATTGTACAACTACTATTTTAACTTTATTGCATAGTAGCCGCACCTGCGAAACTGTTCATCGTAGGTGCGGGCTCACCATGGCAGAAAAGTTCTCCTGCCTGCGACCCTGCACTATTTCAAACTCTTCGCAGTAGCAGTAAATTAAGCACAGGTGTGGCATCCCACCTGCACCAAAATGTCCGCTATTGAGATTCACAAGAACAATCAAGAGTATACCAATGAAATAACATCTTCAATGTTTAACAAAGTAGAACACATACCTTGAAACTCAAATGGTGCGATAGAGGAAGTGAACTTTTTCTCTCTTTTCTCCTTTAAGAACAAGCCATCCCTTTTCTTGAAATTCCTTTCATTTTTAGGAGTGTTCCTTGCTTTGACATGTGATATGCAGGGTGTGAAAGTGAGATATATTATGTGAAAGATTGGAAGTTAGGAATTTGAGGGGATGGGAATGGTTGAGAGAAAATAGGGATAGTCAGGAATTTGAAAGTGGCTTACATGCCTTCACAATGAAAAAGGAATCAACAGACGCACCTACGATTATTTTGCCGCAGGTGCGTCTTCACCCCTGCTCTCAACTCACCTCCCATGTGACCCTTGTTAAGTTCAGCTACCTTTGCAGCTATGATGTATGGTGGCACTTGTGCCTACATACCTGCAGGTCTGGTAATGCACCTGCGACACCGCTATTGCACCAAATCTTCCACAGGTGAAGTTCCCTTGTAACTTTTGGACAAATTTCTAGTAGCTACTAGTTTGAGCTACGTTGGAACCTGCGTGCAGTGAGTCCTTGTGTGCAATATTCAAGTGCTTTCGCATGTTATTCCAATAGCATTTGGGTCTTGATTCAATTTTTGTGAGGTTCCAAATTCTCAACCTACCAAATTCAGCTCAAAAAGACTTGAAACCTAATGGATTAGTCAAAATTAATATACTAAGTTATTCTAACAAAAAGAAAAATTGTGAAACTTCAAAATTTGAAATGATGGGTTGCCTCCCATCAAACGCTTGATTTAACATTGTAGTATGATGCAAATTACCTTACTATTTTGATCTCCACTTGGAGGATTTGAACCTTTGACGCAATTTTAAATCGAGATTCTGGTGATAATCACAGGGTGAAAGCATGAGCACAAATAGACTATTTCTTTGGTATCGCATTTTGCACTTTTTCTCCTTCAAGTGAGGGATATAATTTTGTCTCCTATGAACGACAAACTATAAGATGAACACACCTTGATCCTTCATCTTACCAAAATTCCCCATCGGCTCAGTTACTTTGTCCATTCAACCATGCTGAACGTTGAAAATTGGTTGGAGTGAGATTTAAGTGTCTCTACTCTCAATTTTGTCTCATTCATGACATCCTCACTTTTGAATGCATTAAAGTCTTCACAAATGAATTGTTGAACTTCGGTTTGGTGACTCTAGCATCATCCGTTCACTCTTGACATCTTGATTTGCTTTTGGAATGGTTGGTTGACAATTCTCATTTGCTTCTGCCATACCTCTCAACGTCTCCTCAACATCGTCTCCTTGAGAACTAGAGGTTTCCTCTTTACGATGGGTCAATTCTTTATTTCCACAACTTACATTGTGGTCATTAAGCATTCTTAGCTCACTCATTTGACATGAAACCTCTTTTGTAACCAATTCTTCTTGAGGAGTAGGTGCATCCACCATAGATTATGGTGGGAGAATTTCATCAATGGAACATCCCTCTTCATGTGCAAAAGCCACGATTCTGAAGACTTAATCAAGTCTTGCTTTATGCACTTTAGACCCTCCTCTACACTATCTATCTTGTCCATGAGAGTTTGGAGCATAGCATATATACTCTCTGAGCGGATATTTTGTTCTTCACTTTCCAAGTTATGAATACTATCAAGATCACGAGCACCACTAGCACCATTGTTAGCATAAAAGGGGGGTAGAATGATAATTGGGGAAATTACTCTAATGTCCTTCTCAACCACCACATGAATAGCTATAAATCCCATCATAGGATCGAGAATGTGCATTCCTCTCTCTCCTAGGGCCAATTCTACAATCTTGCCAATAATGGGGTTCTCCACAATAACAACATAGATCATTATAATATGGTTTGTAACCACCAAAACCTCTAGCATTTGAGATTCCATAGAACCAATCAATCAACAAAATAAAACTAACTAAAACAAAAACAAATATTCAAAAATTTAAACTAGAGTAAGTAAGCTCAAATTTCAAACTAACTCAATACGCCAAATTATTTCCCTGCAACAGCGTCATTTTTTATGATATTCAAAAGCACTCTCTTGAATAAGATGGTAACGATCGCCAAGCAAAACAATAAGTAACTCAATGGATGTCAGGGTCAAATCCACGTAGAATAATATGAAGGCAATCGAGAGAATAAGGAATCAAAACAGCTTACTAAAGTCCAAAAGCAAAAGATAAAATGTTTTGGGGGTTTTTCATTAGGAAACAAGAGCAAAGATAAAATGTAATCGAATAAAATATAGATTTGATCAATGATTTTCACCAAGCAAGGATAACAAGAGAGATATGAGTTTTGGATTTAATTCGCAAGACTTGCATCCAATAATCGCATAGGTAGTCTTGTCTAGAAGTATGTTGAATCATTTTTCAGCCAATCAAACATTTATCCTCCATGAGTTCTCTCGAATCTCCATGGTTAGGCTAGAAAACAACCAAATCAGCTTAGGTGAGTCAAACTATCTCTAGATTTGACTCTTAGAAGGGAATATCCTAAAATCAAGCTATTTCAAGCCTCAATTTATGGAGGAAATCTCAAATCCCCACTATTGAATCTTTACCCAATTGAAAAACTCATCTCTCAAGCAAAAACACAATTAGTAAGCTAAATTTATGTTTGCAACTATCAACTATGTAATTAAAGCATGAAAGATTCAATAGACCAAAACAATGTAATCAAATACAAGAATTCAATACCCAAATATAGTATTATCTCTAATACAATAACCAAATCTAAATTCAACAACTACACCTACAATTTAACAATTCAAAACAAGAGTTTGAAGAAAGGAACTAAGAATTTTTTACAATAAAAGCATTCAATCTCCACTCCAATGGTGTACGGTATGAACTTGCTCTCCAAACTTAATAAAGTTGTGTGAAAAATCAAAGATACTATTCTAGATAGATAGAAAGAGTTTTATATCGATTGGGGTTTCCAAAAGTATGAAATGACCAAGTTGGGACTGACTAGAAGCCATCAGCCACACCTGTAGAACTTTTACCACAGGTGTGTGGCTGTTTTGCGTGAGATTTAGAGCAGATGTGGAACTTGGCTCGCATCAGCATTAGTTATATGTGTGTTGTTTTACTGCTGGTGTAGAGCCACAGCAGCACCATTCATATCGTAGGTGCACCCTTAGCCAAATAGTGCACAGGCTGCAGGTGTGGCACCTTCTATGTAGCCACGGGACCGCTGTTGCATCCCACTCTAGCACAGGAGCGGAGGACCTGGCAACTTACAGTGTTGTTCTTCTCCTTTTTGCTCCACTTTCATTCTTTTTGTCCTAATTTCTCCACAACATCCACATAAATAAGAATCACCTGAAATATAACCAAAACACGCCATAAGTAATCTCATATCACCATTAGAAGACGCAAAAGCATAAGAAAAGAGATGTAAATAAGTGGTAATTTCAACACTTATCAGGGACAAATGATTGTTTAATTGGTATCTAATGTAACGACCTATTCTATTGTTATGTTTAATTAACCATAATTACCTAGCTAGAAAAGTCCCTAGGTGAAAATTAAAAATCTCGGGCAAGGGTGAGCTTAGACTAAAATATAATGTTTTTTGCCTTAAGAGTAATTTGTGTTTTATGTGATGTCATATTGTCACGATCCAATTTCTTAGGTCATGATGGCACCTACAACCCCCCAGTAGGCGAACCAATTCTCGTAGCCCAAAATGGTTAGTAATGGGCTACTGCCTAATCAATACGCATAATAAGCAGAAATAAGCGGAAGCAAATATAAAGTAAAGACAATGCGAAAGCAACAACCTGAAATATATATATACAAGGAAACTACACCAACCCACAAGACTTGGTGTCGATAGTACAGGAGTTTCTAATAGAATAGAAGTACTAGAATTAACAAAATAATAAGTACAACTATCTCCGAATATACAAAGAGTAACAGTGCCAAAAGATGAGATATGGTCAAGCCCCAGTCGGCAGGAACTCACCCTAGTCTCAAATATCCAAAGCTGCATGAGTCTCCACGTGGTCAACGGCAAAAACTCACACTAATATCTGCATCAAAAAGATACAGAGGTGTAGTATATACACCAATTCCTCTAGTAGGCATCATCAAATGACTAGGCGCATATAAGATATAAAAATAGTAATATAGCAGATAGCAAAGAAGAAGTCACAGAAGCAATAGAGAAAGCACATGAAAACTAGCACGGAAAGAGTTCAACAAGAATTACAAGCATACCAAGCTAGCCATAGAAGATGTATACAACACAGAACATAGGTGAAGGGGAGAAGAACGTACCTGGAGTCCTTGCAACAACAATATATATAAAAGAGAGTTGAGAAAATAGCGGTGTACCGGTTACCTCAAGTAAAAGGGGAGGAAGAAAGCAAGTAACATACTCATACTATAGGAAATATAATTAACGGAATCATGCTACAAACCCAACTTCAAGATAAGAACATTCAGGAATCAACCTAAAAAGTACAACCCTAGGATGGAATAAACTAAGCCACAAAGAAACTGAAACCACTAATCAGCACCATGAAAGAGGGTAGGATCCGCTAACCCATAAATACTCAGAAGGCCATATAAACAGTGCCTCAATAACATACGAACCACTAGGCCATCAATAATCAAAAGATCCAATAATCGAAGCCTCAACAGGCTAGAATCCACTAAACCACCAAGAATCGAAGGCCATAACAAGCTCTATAAGATAACAGGAGTAATATAATCTACCTACCATCCCAACAGTCGCCCATACAACCGAGGAATACAATCAAGCAAAAAGAAACCCTTCGGCATCCCATACTACCAGAGCGTACACTGAGCAAATAGCAAACAAGGGTGGAATTTGAATACAAGATGCATGATGATGTGATATGATGGAATCTGTGATAGTAACACCTGTATACACCTACCCCTGGCGCTGAATGGCCCAGAAGGTAGGACCCATGATGGTACGTACCCACTATACCTCAACTCCACCGTATACCCCTTTTCTAGCACACTAGGCTCATAGCCTCAGGTCTTGGATCAGCAAGTCCCATGAGGGTCCACAACCACATACAGTAATGACCATGCAATCTCAAAGAACTAGAACCTCGTAGTATGTGCCCAAAATCAAACCAAGTCTAAATCAGTAGTAGTGATCTCAAAACCCTGTCAAAAGGGTGCTCGAAGCGTATTCAGGTCTAAATCAGTAATCCTTTCTCAATAACCCTTATAAAGTATGCTCAGAGCATATCCGAGTCTAAATACATAGTAAAAACTTTCTAGCACTCCAGCACAACCGAGTCTAGTATCAGTGTGAAAACTGGTGATAAAATCATCATAATATCCTCTTTACTCTAAGAGGTTTCATAAAAATCAGTTCCAAATCCCTTTCATAGTCAATTTACCGAAAATGGGCCCTTTGGGGCCATGCAAAGTTTAGAAAATCATTTATCATAGGCCCGAATCCAAATCAATAGTTAAATATGCAGAAATATCCTTTGCATGAATGATATGCTCGCAAACAATAGAATAGCCCAACTGCTCACAAACAATCCTATCGGCCCTGCACAGGCACAATCAGCTCTACAACACAGATAACCAGCCTAATGAAACATCTTGATGTTTGGGACTTGCAAACATTCCCAAATATCCCACCGTCTATGGTCCATAGGCATGAATAAAGGCCATACGGGGACATAAGGGTGATATTGCCACACTATAATGAATACTACAAACAACGCATGAAATAAACAGACAGAAGAGGCAGAAAAGGTTTGGGGTACCAACCTAGAAAACCAACTCAAGGACACTAATTAATACAGTTATAGCCTATATACGCAGAGTCTAGGTAGCATAAACCATAACCTACCTATCATCCAACGACTAACTGCTGGAACAACATCGTCTAAGCTCAAACTGCTCTGAGAAGCCCCAAATTGCAAACACACTACTAAAACAATGTTCTATGCATCAATACGAAGCCAATGATACTTATAATGCTAGAAACATAACCGGGTTGAAATCCAGGTCACAAGCGGGCCTATGGGCCCCGTGACCCAAAGCTAGAAATGAAAAATACCACAGTGTTCCCCATATTCACAGGAGAATATGCTGCAAAAATGAGCATAAATGGACCATCAAAGGGGGCTCAAAACATCCCACAATGCAAGAATTTAAAAAGAGGAAATTAAAGGAAGAAATCGAAATTTGAAGAGTAACTTACCGGATTTAGAAGCTAATAAACGATCAAGTACCAGAAAATATGAATCTCCAAGTTGTTGGACTGAATAATGGTGAAAATGGAGGTTTTGGGTTTAAAACCATGGAGGAAATGAGTTGGAAATAGGGGAAATGAAATGGAGAAGAAGCCCATTTAAAGAGCTGCCAGGTGATACCATTTGCACGCGGCCATGGCGCTGCCTACGCGACCCATGCACATGCGATTGGGCGCAGGTGTACGCGTAGGCCAAGCGCTGCATATGCGGTCCATGCGCACGCTGCCCAGGCGACGTATAGGCGAAGGCCAAGCAGAGGGGGCAGCTAGGACACTGTTGTGCGGACGCGGCCATGCCTATGCGCGGGCGGTAGCCTGCTGGTTCTATGACAGCAACCAGCTGCCAACAGCAATGCCAACATGGAATGTTACTCTGACGTACCCTCGAGAACACATTTGAGGTCCCGTGAACACAAACGAGTTATGCTATTTAAATATAAATGGAATTTCGGATCCAACAAAATTGACAAAAATCCCATCGGTGGTTGATTTAATGAAAAGTGGATCCCGTGCCCAAATTTAACCTTTAGGCCAACAATTCCAAAATGGAACGCAAGGGCTAAAATTAAGTCTGAAAGCCTCGGGACCTAAACCTATGATCCCTCTAGCCTAAACTCGTCATTCCAAAGCTAATAGCGCTGGAAAAAATTTCATCAGAGCCCGTCTTCTCCAAATGTTAACCAAAGTCAACCAAACAAGCCCAATTGTCCTAAAAACACAAAATGAGAAAGAATTCCAAGCTAAAAAGCTTTCGGATCCTGAACAAAGGTCCAACTAGACCAAAGTACACATTGCAGAGCTAATGGAACTATCGAAATTCAATTTTGAGCACAACTACCAAGAATGTTGACCGAAGTCAATAATTTTTGAAGTTAAGGTTATAAAACTGGGAAACGGCCATAAAGACCAAATAGACGGCCCGGGCACCAAACTACCAGTTCCAGCAAGCTATAAATAACTTGGAACTTCTATAGGAAAGCTCTAAATGTACAAAGAAGGTGAAAAAGCATAAATGACTGGAAGGGTCATTATATCATCCACTACTAAAAAGGACTTTCATCCTCGAAAGTCAAGAAAGAAGGAAACATCATAGACTTAAGAACTGCAGATACAAAGCCCGCACCACTCTCTCGGATAACACGGGTAGCCTCCTCGACTGGACGGCACCCAACAGAAAAAAACCAAAGAAAAGCAAGGAAGCCTTAACTCCTTACTAGCCAAGCTAGATTCCAACCTTTAACTCCAAAACTCCAAAGGCCTATCAACTAAACTGAACCTTAAGAATCTCAACCGAAATGCCCTGACACAACATCAAAACCAAGAAGAACCAAGTAAATCAACACACAGAACTGGAATCCTCGATACCACAACCAAGTTCACCCAGAAAGTCACCAACCAAAACCTCTAACTCATGAATCAATGATCTGTAAAAACCCTTCTAACAACTTGAATCCTTTGTACCATGAACATTAAGCTTTACACAAGTCAAACACTCGAGCCACTATCAAAACATCACCTAACCCATCATAGATCCATAGTTCCCGCTACACTCAACCTCAAATGAGGTCACCTTTATACTCAAACTTTATCCTAACCAAGCTCTAGTCTACTATCCGTTTACATCCAAAATACCAACCCATAGCATATCTTCAAAAAACTAGAGTAACCTTTCTCTACTGACCATCAACCAATGAACGAATGCTTTTGCCAAGATCAATCACAACACCTAAACCCATTTGAACCAACCATCAGAGCTTAACTGAAACTTGCACACTGGGTTAGGAAAAACATGCATGAACACCTTGTGCCAATGGAGAATCTCCCAACTGTCAAACAAAACTAACCTTGTTGCACCATGCAAGTCTGAATCGACTGAAAGTGAATGAACCAGGGAAACCTGCCCAAGAAGACCCAAACCAAAACCCAAACTTTACAAGGAGTGTGGTAAGCCTACCACGAAGTCCATCGCTGTCAACTAAGCTACAAACTCTAAGAAATACATCTGCTACTCTAAACACTCGTACACCGTTCGGATTTAAGATTACCTTACTAGCCTCGCTACTTAGGAAGAAATCCACCAAGTCACGAATATCACGTCAAAACACCATGTAGGCAAAGGAAAGGATGCCTGAAGTCCACGGTTGCCACCAAGCTATTGGAAACTTCATAAACCTTCAACTCACCTCTTTGGCTCAAAAACTACTCGTTCTATCATACCAGTACAAAAACTACTCATTCTATTATACCAGTAGTCGAAGTTGAAGGTTCAATCATCCCTCGCCGGGGACATTCTCTAGAAAAGTGATCAACCCCCCCTCCACAATCATAACAACCATGCTGGCCAGGATACCCAATCATGGGGCAATCCCTAGCAAAGTGCCTACGCTCACTACACCAATAATAGCCTTTACCTAATAAAGTCTGACGGGAAGATCTCACTGAACCTGATCGGCCACCACGGCCTACACATCCTGAATGCAAACCTCAAAAAACCTGACCCATACCATGTCTACTTTGCTCGACATGCTCTGTACAACCACCCTCTGAAATCTGAGGAGCCACTTAAACTTACCTGCTAGATACAAAGCAATGAAACCTATCCTTAGCAGAGAATCCCTTACCTTGAGTCTAAGAACCTCAGAAACTACCCTGACAACGATGCCTCTTAGCACTACCTCCATAAGTCTCATGGCATAAACCCTCTATAGCCCAAGCATGATCAACTACCTGGAAAAAGGTAGTCCCAACTGCAACTACGTGCTCGGTCGCTAAATAGGGCGGTGAAATCAATCCTTCATCAAAGATCTGAACTCTCTCAAACTCTGAAGGCATAGTCCTAGCAGTGAGCCTAACCATCTCTAAAACCTCGCCTTATACTCCAGTACTGATATACATCCCTACTGAAGAACTAGGATCCTAAATCCAGTTAAAGCACTACTCGAAGAATCGGGTACTGCCCCTACCTAAGGTACTGAAACACCCAATAGTTTACTCGGAGTCCTAGCTATGGTATCCTGAAGAACTAGGGTAGCATGAAACACTACCGGAGGCTAGGCTATCCCCAAACCCCTTAGCTAATGTGGTAGACTCCCACTCTGAATTCCTAGCACTGACGAAAGCACTCTAGCAATAGGCAAAGAAGCCTCGACATCACCCACTTTTGTACTCATCCTAGGCATCTGAGAAGGAATGAAACAAATGAAATTCAAGAGTCAATAGAGCCATGGATGCATGATAAGGAGCCAAGAAGATGGAACTTTTCCTAACAATGCCATATAACCTCACGCAGATAAGATATGGACGTCATCATATCGATCTGCGAGACTCTACTTAACCACTTGATCTTGTACCAAAGACACCGATGAAACTAGAGCTCTGATACCAAGTTGTCATGACCCAATTTCACAGGTCATGATGGCACCTATAACCCTCCAGTAGGCAAACCAAATTTTGTAGCCTAGAATAGTTAGCAATGGGCTACTGCCTAACCAATATGCACAATAAGCTGAAATAAGCAAAAATAGGTATAAAGTAAAGACAACGCGAAAGCAACAACTTGAAATATATATATACAAGGAAACTACACCAACCCCCAAGACTTGGTATCGATAGTACAGGAGCTTGTAATAAAATATAAGTGCTAGAAGTAACAAAATAATAAGTACAATTGTCTCCAAATATACAAAGAGTAATAGTGCTAAAAGATGAGATGTGGTCAAACCCCGGTTGGCAAGAGCTCACCCTAGTCTCGAATATCCAAAGTTGCACAAGTCTCTATGCGGTTAATGGAAAAAACACACACTAATATCTGTACCAAAAAGATGCATAAATGTAGTATGAGCACCAATTACTAAGCAACGGGTACCCAGTAGGCATCATCAGCTGACTGAGTGCATATAAGATATAAAAATAGTAATATAGCAGATAGAAAAAAAGCAGTCATAGAAGTAATAGAGAAAGCACACAAAAACTAGCACGGAAAGAGATTAACAAGAATTACAAGCATACCAAGCTAGCCACAGAAGATGTATATAACACAAAACACAGGTAAAGGAAAGAAGAACGCACCTGAAGTCCTTAAACAACAATATATATAAGAGAGAGTTGAGAAAATAGCAATATACTGCTAACCTCAAGTAAAAGGAAAGGAAGAAAGCAAGTAACATACTCATACTATAGGCAATATAATTAACGAAATCATGTTACAAACCCAACTTCAATATAAGAACATTCAAGAATCAACCTTACAAATACAACCCTAAGATGGAATAAACTAAGCCATAAAGAAATCGAAACCACTAATCAGTACCATGAAAGAGGGTAGGATCCGCTAACCCATAAATACTTAGAAGGCCTCATAAATAGTGCCTCAATAACATAGGAACCACTAGGCCATCAATAATCAAAAGATCCAATAATCAGAGCCTCAACAGGCTAGAATCCACTAAACCACCAAGAACCGAAGTCCATAACAAACTCTATAAGATGACAGTAGTAATATAATCTACCTACAGTTCCAATGGCCTCCCACACAACTGAGGAACACAATCAAGTAAAAACAAACCCTCTCGCATCCCGTGCTATCGAAGCATTCACTAAGCAAAGAGCAAATAAGGATGGAATCGAAATACAAGATGCATGATGATGGGATATGATGGAATCTGTGATAGTAACCCTTTTATGCACCTACCCCCAGTGCCAAATGGCCTAAAAGGTAGGACCCATGGTGGGACGTACCTGCTATACCTCAACTCCACCATATATCCCTCCTCCAACACACTAGGCTTGTAGCCTCAGGTCCTAGATTGGCAAGGCCCATAGGGGTCTGCAACCACATACAATAACAACTGCATAATATCAAGGAACCAAAACCTCATAGTACGTAACTGGAATCAAACTGGGTCAAAATCAGTAGTAGTAATCTCAAAACCCTGTCAAAAGGGTGCCCAAAGCATATTCGGGTCTAAATCAGTAATCCTATCTCAATAACCCTTATAAAGGGTGCCCAAAGCATATCCGGGTCTAAATACGTGGTAAAAATATGTCTAGCACTCCAGCACAGCCGAGTCTTGTATCAGTGTGAAAACTGGTGATAAAATCATCATAATATCCTCTTTACTCTAAGAGGTTTCATAAAAATTAGTTTCAAATCCCTTCCATAGTTAATTTATCGAAAATAGGCCATCGGGGAAATGCAAAGTTTAAAAAATCATTTATCGTAGTCCCAAAGAAAAATCAGTAGTAAAACATGAATAAATATTCTTTGCATGAATTATATTCTCGCAAATAATAGATTAGCCCAACGGCTCACAAATAATCCTATCGGCCCTGCACACGCACAATCAGCTCTACAACACAGATAACCAGCCTAAAGTAACATCTCGATGTCCAGGACTCACGGACATTCCCAAATATACTACCATCTATGGTCCAGAGGCATAAATAAAGGCCACAAGGGTGATATTGCCACACTACAATGAATACTACAAACAACGCATAAAATAAATGGACAGAAAAGGTGGATAAGGTCTGGGTTACCAACCTAGAAAACCAACCCAAGGATACTAATTAATGAAGTTATAGCCTATATACGCAGAGTATAGGTAGGGAAAACCATAACCTATCTATCATCCGATGACTAGCTGCTGGAATGGCATCGTCCGAGCTCAAACTACTCTAAGAAGCCCTAAATTGCGAACACTCTCTTAAAATAATATTCTATGTGTCAAAACAAAGCCAACAATACCCATAATGCTACAAATATAACCAGGTCAAAATCTAGGTCACAAGTGGGCCCGTGGGCCCTGTAACTTGAAGCCAAAAACAAAAAAGCATCACGGTGTTCCCTATATTTTCAGGAGAATATGCTCCAAAAATGATCAAAAATGGACCATCAATGGAGCTCAAAATAGCCCACAATGCAAGTATTTAAAAAGAGAAAATTAAAGGAAGATATCAAAATTTAAAGAGTAACTTACTGGATTTAGAAGATAATAAATGATCAAGTACCGGAAAATATAAACCTCTAAGCTGTTGGAATGAACAATGGTGAAAAGTGGAGGTTTTTGCATTTAAAAACCATGGAGGAAATGAGTTGGAAAAAGGGGAAATGAAATGGAGAAGAAGCCCATATAAGAGCTGCTAGGCGATGCCATGTGCACGTGGCCATGGCGCTGCCTATGCGGCCCATGCGCACGCGTCCAGGCGTAGGCGTACGTGTAGGCCAGGCACTGCCCAGTGCACATATGGTCGGGCACTACGTACGCGGCCCATGCACACACGGCCTAGGCGATGCGTAGGTGAAGTCCAAAAAGAGGGGGCGGCTAGCACACTGCTATGCAGACACGGCCATGCCCATGCGTGGGTAGTAGCCTTCTGGTGCCATGACAGCAACCAGCTGCCAACAGCAATGCCAACATGGAATATTACTCCATGGACCTTCAGGAACATATACGGGGTTCCGCAAACACAAATGAGCTAATCTATTCAACTAGAAACGGTATTCCAGATCCAACAGAATCAAATAAAATCCCATTGGAGGACAATTTAATGAAAAGTGGGCCCCATACCCAAAATTATCCTTTAGGCCAACTATTCCAAAATGGAACCCAAGGGACAAAATTAAGTTCGAAAGCCTCAGGACCTGAACCAATAGTCCTTTTAGCCTAAACTCGACATTCTAGAGCTAAAAGTGTTGGCAGAATTTTTATTTGAGGCCGTTTTCTCCAAATGTACACCAATGTCAACCAAACAAGCCCAACTATCTTGAAAACACAAAACGAGAGAGAATTCCAAGTTAAAAAGCTCCCAGATCCTGAACAAAAATCCAACTAGATCAAAGTCCATTCTTCGGAGCTAACAGAACTATCAAAATTCAATTTTGAGCATGACTACCAAGAATGTTGACCAACGTTAATAATTTCAAAAGTTAAGGTTCTAAAACTATGAAACGGTCATAAAGACCAAACTGACAGCTCGGACACCAAACTACTGGTTCTAACAAGCCATAAATGACTTGGGGCCACTACAGGCAAGCTTTAACAGTACAAATAAGGCAAAATGCATAAATGACTGGAAGGTCATTACAGATGTGGTAGTGTAGTGTCTATTTGTGGATAGCCAACTATTGTAGGATCCCGTAGGAAGTTATGGGATAAGAATAGGAGTCATAAAACTCTAGATATAGTAGTAGCCGCATTAAGAATAATTCATGGGGTCTATGAAATAAAGTGTGTTGCAAAATTGGGGTCTAGGAGGGTGATGGTGATGTCTTGGAATTCACTTTTATCGCGGCGGAAGAATGCCTCATTGTGATGATCTATTATGACAAGCGGTTCTTGTCGTGATGATCAACTGTGATAGAGAGTTATCCATCGCAATGTCTCATTATTCTATTTTTTCTTAGAGCTCCAAGAAGTGGGTTTTTAAGAAAACTAGGGCAAACTCCATAGTTTGAGGTAAGTAATCTGTAGAACTCGTAATTATTGATTAATTATCTTCTATAGACCTTAGGGGAAGAATTAATGGTGGATTTATTTCAATTAAGCTCTAGAAGCATGAACTTAGGGAAGAACCCTATGGATAGGTGTAAAATCATCTAGAGTTGATCTTCAATTGTGTTTTTATGGGTTCTAGCATGAATTATTAGTTCTTAACATGTTTAAGGCTAGTGGGGAACCTTGGGTTCCATAAAGGTGAAACTTTTAGGCTTAAAAGGTGGAAAAGCTATGAAATTGATTAGAAACCTTGAGTTCTTGATCCTATAAATGTATTGGGTCTAATTAGTAGTCAATTAACCCTTGGGGAATGATAGAAACCTTGTTTAATGGGTAGAATGATTTGGTTGATTCCTAAAGCCTGAAATGAAGGTAATTGGCTAATTACTCTTATATCTTTGTTATTTCTAGACCTTGTGCATTCCAGAGAGTTAAGAAAGTACAAGGTAGTGGTGAACTAGCTTGCGAGTGTTGTATCTTCACTCGAGGTAGGTTATGGTTTGAATTGGAGTTAAGACTCACCTTAGTTCATGTTTGTAGTGATATTATATAACTTGTGATTGGTCTTCGGATGTGGTTGTATTGTATATGCTTTTCATGTTATGCTTGTATGAATAGGCTAAATGAACAGGAAGTGATAAGTAAGCTTAAATGACTAAGTATGAATAGTGTCTTAGGCACTTAGTATCTTTGTGAAAATATGAATCTGAGAACCTAGTTATATAGATGCTGATGATATATTTCATATGCAGTGGATTCCACGTCGGTATGGTATGTGGACACCTAAGATCCCCTACAGGTCATAGCTAGTGGGCAGAAATAAGACTTCTCTTTTATCTTATTTTGTATTATTGCGTTGCTTCCTATGATGAGTTGGTTGAGAACTGAGGTGAGACTAGAAATACATGCTATATGAGCAAAGCTTGATGGATATAGTGATAAGTGAGATAGTTGTTGAGTGTGATTACTCCATTTACCTCTTGTGGTGCTATTCCATGACTTGTGAACTTGAATTTGTTTCTATTGAATTGACTTGAAATATTATCTGTTGGTTGTTTATATGCTAAGTGTTGGAATCCGGTCACTTGATATAGGTTTTACTGCTTTCATGTTATATTGTTGGGTCGGCCTATAATACCTACCAGTACATAGTGTGTTGTATTGATACTACCCTGTGCTCTTCTGTTGTTGAGTGCAGACCGTGTTCCAAAGGCTGAGACGCGACCTCGGCTAGAGTAGAGAGACTGATTGTAGATCCAAGGGTGAGCACTACTTCTCAGGCTGCCATGGATCCTCCACAAGTTGTTGTCCTTCTTCTGGACAATGGAACTCGCATATCTTATTATTTTTAGTGGATATTGGATTCTTTGACTATGTTGGTTTAAATTTCTGGATGATGACTTTCAATTTCTTGGGATATGTTTAGATGAATGTTTTTACACATTCTTTTATTTTTTATATAGACCTTGATTTATTTATGACTTCAGTGAAGTTTTATCTATCTTGTTTAAAGTTGGTTAAGTCTGAGAGTTGGGTTAGGTTGTTTGGTTCTCCCATACGAGGGTTAGCATGGGTTCCAATCAGGGCCCTGTCTGGGTCGTGATATCCATACTCTCAATATTTCTGTTTAATGCATCGGCTACTACATTAGCCTTATTTGGATGGTACAGAATAGTAATGTCATACTCCTTGAGAAACTCCATCCACCTTCGCTGCCTTAAGTTCAATTTCTTCTGAGTGAAAACATGTTGCAAGCTACGGTAGTCTGTGAACACTTCACAACGCACCCCATACAAATAATGTCTCCAAATCTTGAAGGCAAACACCATAGTAGCCAACTCCAAGTCATGAGTAGGATAGTTCTCCTCATGAACCTTTAGTTGCCTCGAAGCATAAGCGATAACATTCCTCTCCTACATCAACACAGCACCTAAACTTAACTGTGAGGCATCATAATACATAGTAAAATCTTTACCTTCTACTAGCAAGGCAAAAATCAGAGCAGTAGTCAACAAAGTCTTGAGATTTTGGAAGCTCTCCTCACATTCATCTGACCAAGGAAATGGTACCTCTTTCTGAGTCAAGCGGGTCAGATGGGGTAGAAATAGATGAAAATCCCTTCACAAATCTATGGTAGTAACTAGCTAGCCCCATGAAGCTACAGATATTGGTCACCAAAGTGGGCATAGCCCAATTTTTAACTGCCTCAATTTTCTATCGGTCTATTATCACCCTTTTTTTCAAAACCACATGCCCCAAAAAGGACACAAAAGATAGCCAGAATTCAAATTCAAAGAATTTGGCATGTAGCTCCTTATTCTTCAACAAACCCAAAACAATCCTAAGATGGCTTTCATGCTCCTCTTCACTCTTAGAATAGATCAAGATATCATCAATGAACACAATAATGAATGAGTCTAGCTAGGGCTTAAATATCCAATTCATCAAACTCATAAAAGAAGCTAGGGAATTAGTCAACCCAAAAGACATCACAAGGAACTTATAGTGTACGTACCTGGTCCAGAAATTAGTCTTGGAATATCAAAAAGGCAAATTTTGAACTGATGGTATCCAGACCTGGTCTTAGAAAAGACTAATGGACCCTGAATAAGTTATCGATACGAGGGAAAAGCTACTGGTTATAGATCGTAACTTTATTCAACTTTTAATAGTCTATGCACATACATAGACTACTATCCTTCTTCTTAACAATCAATACTGGAGTACCCCACGGGGAGGCACTCAGACAAATGAATCCCTTACACAACAACTCATGTAACTGAGCCTTAAGCTCTCTCAACTCATCCTATGCTATTCTATAAGGGGGAATACAAATGGACCGCGTATTCTTCTCTAAGTCGATACAAAAGTTAATATCTCAATTAGGTGGCATGCCAGGCAAATTCACAAGAAATACCTCTTGGAACTCACACACCATAGAAATTGACTCGATAGTTGGGACCTCTAAACTAGCATCCCGAAGATGAGCCAAGAAAGACAAATACCCCCTTCTTATCAAACTTTGAGAAAAAAGGAAAGATACAAACTTCATAGGAGTAGGACTATAGTTACCCTCCCACTCTAGTCTATCCAACCAAAGCATAGCCATAGCCACAGTCACTGTCTTAGCATGACAGTTTAATATAGCATGGTGCAGAGACAACCAACTCATCCCTTGGATAATGTCAAAATACACCATGTCTAGAATCAATAAATCAGCCAAAAGTCTTATGCCCCACAAATATAACAAGACAAGCACGAAAAACTCTGTCCATAATCAGATAATCACCCACTAGGGTAGACACATTAAAAGGATAAACAAGCAGCTCATAAATCATGTCAAACCCCTCAAAAAAACCAGTAGACACATATGAAAAAGTAGAACCAGGGTCAAACAAAATTAAAGCCATGCAATCACAGACAAGAATAGTATATGTGATCACCTTATTAGACGCCTCTGCCTCTGTGTTGCCTAGAAAAGCATAAAAGTGGTTCTTACCACCTTACTGAGCAATTCCTATGTTGGGATGATTACCTCCTCCACCATTACCACCGCCCTAGTTGGGTTGGGTTCCACCCCTTCCAGTTGTGTAATCACCCTGCTCGCCCAGCAGATGATCTTTACCATACCCCACCTCTACCTGCTGGAGCTAGAGCTCTGGGAGCTTACTGTTGACCTGTCTATCGATAACAAGGACAATTTCTCTTAAGGTGACCAATATCACCATATTCATAGCATGCACGATCCAAAGTGGGTCACTGCACCAGAGCAGATGAAGTGAGATAACCACCAAACTCTGATGAAGGTTGGCTGACCCCTGATGGACCCCAGTAGAAACCTTCATCATACACTGAATGGGGTATGTAGTGTATCCCTAAAAAACCTGACACCTGGAATGTTGACCACTGAAACTTCCTCCCGATCGGGGCTTTTATGAAGCACTCTTTGCGTAACCCTCTTACTTTACACCTTCAACCTTCTTTGAAAACTCAATTACCTTTTGAAAAGACTTACCAAAGGATGTCACCTGCAGAGACAAAATCTGAATCCATGTGTTCAAACCTTTCACAAAATGGTGAATCTGTTCTTCCTCTGTATTGATCAACTGTGAAGAGTAATTAATGAGCCAAAGCATGAAATCATTCCTCCTAGGTTACCACTGAAAAATTTCGTGCTCAATATTAGCAAAATCATCCCTCTTTCTGTCCCTCATAGTACGCGGAAGATACTTATTTAGAAATTCTTTGTAAAATTGACTCCAAGTCACATGGAGTTCCCCAGTAGGCCATCACTCCACACACGCCCTCAACCATATTTTATCATCCCCTTGAAACTAAAAAGAAACAAATTCAACACCATACCTCTCAACAATACCCATCATGTGCAGTCACTTATAATAGTTAATGATGAATTAATAAGCATCCTCAGACTCCATCCCATCAAATACTAGAGGTTTTATCTTTACAAACTTGCAGAAAAGGTCATGCTCATTGCCGATCATCACCGAGTCTGTCACTAGATGTGGAAAGATTCTTATTTTGAAGCCTCATCTATCCGAGGAGCCATTGTTGCATCATATGGGATCACCGAATGATGTATGGTGGGCATTGCAATAGTAGTCTCATTCCCTACCAGTCCACTCAGAAAACTCAGAACCTATTGGATCATGTCAAATAACATCGAAACTGGTGTTGCACCTCCCTGAATAGGTGCCATCCCTGTCCCCTAATCTAGTACTGCTTTCTCCTCTACAACCTCGAAAAGATACTTACGCTGGGGAGGATATGATGACATTTATCGATCCAAAGCTACAGCCTAAACTCCACCCTTGGCGGGTGTACCCCTCCTTCCTCTAGCTATGTCTCTCACCCTTCCTCGGACGTGAACCACAGCTTAAACAACTAGTTACGGCACATCTACCCTAGTCTCCGAAAAGCGTATTCTCACCATCTGTGAGAATAAAAGTGAAAGAGTTAGATAATAATTTGGATCGACAGATACCAATTAAAATCAAGTAATAGAACAAAGGAAAAAATAATAAAAATGTGCAAAGACCCTGTAAAAGATGGTGAAAACATACAAATATCAGAGAGAATATCAACCAAGACCCTGTAGAAGATGGTAAAAAATATGAGGAATAAGACATTCATCAATCTAATCGATGGACCGATGCATGAAAGAAAATACCAAAACTGTAAAAGAACCTGTGACTAGAAGGAAGGATCGTGAAGAAATTCATACCCACAGAGTAAAATTCATGAGGCGAGTCCAACAAACCCTAAATGGCATTCAACAGCAGCGCAAGGATAACCCAGGGATCACAAATCAATTAACGATCATTAAATGAGTCATGAACCATGTTGATGAACTAATTTGATATTTTTAAGATTTTAAATTCTTGGACCATTATAAATGGACATGTTACATTTCAGTTGTAAAGAGATGATCATTTTTAGCTTTAGTTTAGTTATTAGTTTGTTGTCGCCCAGCTTATAGAAGTTTTTCTCTTTTTGTTCTTAAATGAAGATCTTCAATTTTCCTTCAAGCTTTCAATATTCATAGTAAGTTATACAATCTTTCTCTTTATATTATTGTTCTTTTACTTTCAGTATGAGTAGTTAATCCTCAATTGAGGTTGTGAGTTCATAAAGTTATTCGTGTAATTTCATAATATTAGAATTATAATATATCAAACTTTTTTTCATTTTTAATTAAAAATTTGATTATTGGATAAATTAATCTATGTCATAATAGCTTAATTTTTAGACTCAAAAGAGCAGGTTAGGATTTAGTAAAAGAAGCTTTGCATAAACTCGGGGTGCTAACCCTCATTTGATAAATTTATATTAGGAATAATAGGATTTACTTGACATATTCGATTGTTCTTATATCAATAACTCATATAGTTGTAGAAGCATTATATATAGATAAATCATTTATTACACTCTAAAGGGACTGGGTGATAGTGCAGAGACTGAGTGCATATTTGTAAACTAAAGTATATGTAGTTGCATGATGACCGATGAACAAGAAGTTCATTATGGGGACATAATCTTGGTGTTTTAATATTATAAGTTTTGTAATCTTATTTACTTACTGCATGTTTATTTTCTATAATTTTAGTTTAGTTTCAATCTCTTTCTATAATCTTATGGAATAGAATTCGACTATAAATCTGGTAGGCATACCGATAGTAAAATCTCTAAAAGTTTTTTCATATTCCCTGTAAAGTTGACCCCATTCTAGTTGAGTTACTATTATTTCATATGACTGCATTACATTATATGACACTGTATAAAGAGCGTATCACCCACGAGCAGAGCAGAAAAGTTGATGTTCAATTAAAAGCACAATTTATATCTTTAAAATGAAAAAAAAAGTTATAAAAGTGATGACATCGCGCTTCGATGTTAAATCAGACGCTTGTTGAGAGGCAACTCAATTTTATTATATTTTTTATTTTATTTTTTATTGTATTATTTTTATAGTATTATTTTTATTTTTGTAGGAGTATGAGCATGAAAGCAAAGTCATTAAAAGTATATAAAAGTGAGCTAGATGATTGGAACTAAGTGTGGCATGACCACATAAAGAATCAAGTCTTGAAGGGAGAAGTCTGAGTATTTCATAAGCTGCTAATGCTTCGGTCTTTGGCCTTCTATAAAAAAAATTATCCTTGTATTATTTATGGTGTACACTGAGGACACATGCACAATTTAAGTGTGAGGTCAGAAAATTTTTGGGATAATTTTTGTGCTACTATATTAGGTAGATAATAATCCCTCTTGATTTTTTTCTATGCATCAGTTTTTTTTGGAGAAATGTAGCTTGAATCGGATAGTAGTTTTTCTTTTAGCCATAGGTAGACTTGTACCTACAATTGGATAGATGACCACCCTCTTGAGGGAACTATAGTCGCTAGATTTTTTTATCTTTTTTAGAGTAAATTTGTTTTAAATAATAGGTTTTTTGATATCTAGGCTCATGGTAGTGACTCTGTATATAATTTATTCTTATTTTATAGTTTGCTATGACCCGATCTATCTTGGAAGTAGAATTGATCCATCTTGATTGAGACTTGTGCCATGAGAGGTAAGAATTATGTGCATATTCTATGTTTTGCATCTTAGTCTAGAACTTTTATTGCATGTTGTTGAAGCAAAATAAAAAGTGTTGCTCTATTTAGAATATGATATTAGGTTTTCTTTGATATGTGTATGAATTTTAGCCTTTTCAGATATTGTTACCACTAGTTACCTTTTTGAGCTAGTAGCCTTTTGTTTGGTAGCCGTATTTTTATCTTGACCATTTTGTTGAATCTCTAGTTCTTTTCACTCTACTTCCTTCAGCACTGTAGCTTAGATTGTGTTAAAATTATTAAATCTGAAGAAAGGGATGGTCAAGTGTAAAAGGTGAACAATGATAGCTACAAAGTGATAAAAAGTTCTTCTTCGAAATAATGTGACATGAAAAAATTCTCAAAAAAAATGATGATTGAAATATTCTTGATATGATGAGAATAATAGTGAAAATACTTGATGAAGAGGGGGATGAAAAGAAAGAGAAGAAAATAATGAGTGATGAAGTCTAAAAAGTGCAAAGTGCTTAGAGAAGTGTAAGTCACTATTATATAGTTTTTGTACTAGTCACCTAGCCAATATTACAATCTATTAAAGTCCTCTTTATTCTACTCGAGTATGTGTAATTAGTGGAGATGTACATAGTGGGCAAGTTTATGATTTTTTGTCATACATGTGAATTCATTTTTGAGTGCGAGAGTTGTTCTTTGATGTTAAGTACTTAAATTACTTTTGATTGTTTGATTTGAGTGTGTGAACTATTTCTTCTTGTGAGGGCACTTGTTTCATAATAGATAGGTGATGTTATTAGCTTTCTTTGGCATAGTAGGTGAGCGAGCTTAAATTTGATGAGTTCGAGTCCATCTTGAGGTTAGGAGGTTTAAAATTTATTATTTGTTGTATATCTTTCATGTTGATCGGGGAGTACTTTGTTGTGAATTGCTATATGGCCTAATTGTTTGTATCAACCAAAGTGGTGGCTTTTCTAGGCTTAATTTTTTTTTAATGAGCTTTAATGCTTGCCCGAGAATGAGCAAGAGTCTAAGTGTGGAGTGATGATATGAGGTCAAAAATATATATATTTAGCTATTATTTTGTCAAGCCCCAAGGCTGCTCCCTGGACGTAACAGGGGATCTGAGACTACAAAAGGTCCCAAGCTAATCGTTGGCCTTAGCATGACTTAAACATAACATAGACATTCATAGTGGAAGCATAAGTTGAAGTAACCAGGAAACTAAATCAACATAAAGTTAAAGGTCTAAGAGTATCACAATCTGAAACATCAAATATTGACTATCTAGTTATGTCTGAAAAGCCTTTAAAACTGATAAAATGAGATGTTGAAAAAAGACCCCAGCTAACTGTAAGTACTGAATGAAAGACATCAAAGCTAACTAAGCATCATAATTATCTCTCGAATGATGAGGACTCACCACTGTAACTGGAAATTCTGCTAGTACCTAGCCACGAGTCTGAGAGCAAGTGCCTGAGAGGTATGCGGTCAGTACTATAGAATATAATGAGTATGTGAGATATGCATAATTCATGAAAAAACATGCTTAAAATATACTTAAAGATGAAATCATGTAGTAGTAGTAAAATCTGTAATGAAATGACTCAATACAATATCATAGGCTAAAAACATATTTGTAATCATAAGTCATAAGTAAAAAGTCTGAAATATGAAAGTAAAGAGTCAAGTACATTCATATACTTAAAATTGTTTCTATGGGAGATTCTTATAACCGATATAGATTATGTGAGCTATATGGAATCCAGTATATTATACCCATACTGAAAAAGGTTGTCCTAACTGGCAAAGGTTAAAACTATATACATAAGAATCCTGAAGTGAGCCACACAGGGCAACCTACAGCGTCAACATAGTTTTGGTACTTAAGTGTATGCTAAGCACAGTCCAACTCGCTGCTAAATACTACTTCCAAAATATACATTTAGCTCATACATAACATGTGACATATATAGATGTCAAAATCATTCGTAAAGCATATGGACATATCTAGATGTCAAGTTATTCATAAATTCATAAGTCTTAAAAATATAGCATAGTCATAGTTCAAAACATACTCTTTTCTAAAATTCATAGATTAAAGAACTAGGTATGCAAATTTCATAAATACTTGAGGTCATCTTATCTAAACATGCCAATTTACCCTGAAAACATGCAATAGGGTGAAATTATACTAGAAATCATTCTCAATTCATGGGATTTTGAAATACTTGAAGATTCTCATATAAAAACATGGATAAGGGGTTAGAAGATATATTACAATGTGAATAAATCAGCTCTATAGGAAAAATCATAATTGGGTAAGAACCCAAATTCTTCAATCTTATAAAATCAAGGTAAAATGGGCATAAGGATAAAAGAAGACCCTTATTGAATACCCACATTCCTGAATCCAAAGCTTTTCTTAACAAGAATCTGAATATGGAGACTTGGGGATGAAACTCTAGGCCTTGGGCTTGAGAGGAGAATCCATTTCTTTCTTTTGGAACTTGATTTGATAGACAAATGAAAATCTAGCTAATTGGGACTAAAGTCCTTTAATTTGGCCTAAAATGACTTAACTTAGGTGTTAAAAGAGTGAAAAATTATAAATATACCCCTGGGAAATAAGCTTGGAAAACTGCTGAAGAAACTCAGCTCAAGCATCCACGCACACCAACCACGGCCCTTGGACTGAACCACGGCTCATGGTTGAGGGTCATGGTTCTTGACCACTTTTCACCCTTGCACGTCTGATTTCCATGAATGTGGTTCATGGCCCATGGAACCTTTCACGGCTCGTGGAACCTTCCCATGGTTCCTAGGAGAATAATGACCCTCAGGTATGATTTCCATAAGGGAAATTCAAGAACTGTGGTATGATCCATGACCGGTGAAACCTTGTCATGGTTCCATCCCCAGAGAAGGCGTTTGCAAGACTGATTCCATGAAGTCTAGTCCACAGTTTGTGGTCCAATCCATGGCCCGTGGACTTGGTCCGTGATTCCTGTAAATTTCAAAAAGTTCATAAATTCTAAGTTGCAAGCTGGTTCTAATTCTGGAGTGTTACAATATGTCCCTCTTGGGATCATTCGTCCTCGAATGAAGAGTAAGTAAGTTAATTTTAGTGGGTAAGATCTACAATCCCCACCAACAGTACATAAAAATTGAAGTACAAGCACAATGACATAGTTCTAACTTGAAACATGACTGAGCTGAATTTGTAAAACATAAATACATGGTAGGATCATGAGAAAAGCTAATGGAATAGAATTGAAGGGACAAACTAAGGAGGAAACTGTTACCTCAAGCTGAAATTGAATTGGAAGGAAAAATATGAGGGTGCTTTGTCATCATGGTTGCTTCTGCTTCCCAAGTAGCTTCCTCAACTGACTGGTTCCTCCAAAGAATCTTCACTGAAGCAACTTCCTTGTTCCTCAACCTTCAAATCTGACAATCAAGAATCTCAACTAGAACTTCTTCATAGGTGAGACTATCCTTCACACTCACATTCTCTAATGGCATAACTGATGCCGGATTACCAACACATTTTTCAACAAAGAAACATAGAAGACTGAGATGAACCGCTGCTAACTTGGCTGGCAACTCTAACTCATAAGCCACACTACCAACTATTCTCAGAATCTCATAGGGACCCACATATAAGGGACTAAGCTTCCCTTTCTTACCAAATCTCATCACACCCTTCATGGGTGACACGTTTAAAAATACCTAATCATCCACCTCAAACTCTAAGTCTCTTCTTCTCACATTTGCATAGGATTTCTGTCGACTCTGAGCAGTCTTCAACCTCTCCCTAATAAGATAAAAAAAATTCATAGTCTTATGGACTGAATCTGGCCCTATCAATGTTGCTTTACCTATCTCAAACCAACCTATAATTGATCTACACCTCCGCCCATAAAACGCCTCATATGGAGCCATCTGAATGCTATAATAAAAGTTGTTATCATATGCAAACTCTATAAGAGGTAAGTGATCATCCCAATTACCTTTAAAATCAATCACATAATCCCTCAACATATCCTCTAATGTCTGGATGGTATGCTCTGCCTGACCATCTATCTGTGGATCAAAAGTGTGCTAAGATTTACCTGAGTACCAAGACACTTCTGAAATAACCTCCAAAACTGGTATGTAAATTAAGTGCATCTATCGAGATGATAGACAAGGGAACCCCATGCAATCTGACTATCTCACAGGTGTAGAGCCTGGCATAATCCTCTACTGAATCAGTAGTCTTGACTGCCAAAAAGTGAGCAAACTTATTCATCCTGTCTATTATCACCCAAATAGAGTCATATTGTCGGTGATTATGCGGTAAGCCTGTAATGAAGTCCATATTGATCACTTTTCACTTCTAAGTAGGAATTCCAATATCTTGAGTCATACCACCCGGTCGCTGGTGTTCTACCTTTACTTGCTGACAATTGGGACACTTAGCCACAAAATCTGCAATGTCCCTCTTCATGTCATTCCACCAATAGACTTCCCATAGGTCATGGTACATCTTGGTGGCATCGGGGTGAATAGAATATCTAGAACTGAGAGCCTCTGCCAAAATCCATTGTATTAACTCATCCACATCTGGGACACATAATCAACCCTGATAGCAAAGAACACCATCTTCCCCTTGGGAGAAAACCTCTACTCTCTGCTGATGGACTGCACCCTTTAACTGATGCAAGATGGGATCACTGTCTTGTTTCTCCTTCACCTCCACTACCAACAAAGTTTCTGACCCATTCTGAGCTATCACACCACCATCTGCTAAATCTATAAGGTGAACTCCTAACCGATCAAGACTATGAACATCCTTATCTAACTCATTCTTAACATCCTTAACTAGTAATATACTACCCATGGACAACTTGTTAATTAAGTGCATCTGCTACTAAATTGGCCTTACTCGGATAGTAAAGCACACTTATTTCATAGTCCTTGAGAAACTCAAGCCGCCTTCTCTTACAAAGATTCAATTTCTTCTGAATAAACACATATTGGAGGCTCTTATGGTCAGTAAACACATCCACATGGACACCATACAAGTAGTGTCTCCAAATTTTTAAACCAAAAACCATTGTTGCTAACTCAATATCATGAGTCGGGTAGTACTTCTTATAGATCTTAAGTTGTCTAGAAGCATAAGCAATCACCTTACCACGCTGCATCAGGACACAACTCATGCTGACTATAGATGCATCATAATACATAACAAATCCATCTAAACAAAACTGGAGCTGTGGTCAACTGAGTCTTCAATTCCTGAAAATTCTTTTCACAGTCATCAGACCACTGAAACTTAACCTTTTTTTGAGTTAACCTGGTCAATGAGGAAGCTATGGATGAAAACCCTTCCAAAAATCTCCTATAGTACCTAGACAAACCCAAAAAGCTTCTGATGTCTGTCAGGGAATTGGGTCTAGGCCAGTTCTTTACTGCCTCTATTTTCAGCAAATCCACTCAAATACCCATCCTTAGATACAACATGACCTATAAAAGCAATTGAATGCAACCAAAACTCAAACTTACTAAACTTAGCAAATAATTGACGATCCTTAAGAGTTTGTAGCACAACCCTCAAATGGTTTGCATGGTACTCCTCACTCCGAGAGTAGATAAGAATGTCATCAATAAATACAATGACAAACATATCCAAGTACTACTTGAATATATTGTTCATCAAATTCATAAAGGCTGCAGGAGCATTCGTTAGTCTAAAATACATAACCACAAATGCATAGTGACCATACCAAGTTCTGAAGGCTATCTTCAGAATGTCACACTCTTTAAATCTAAGCTGATGATAATCGGATCTAAGGTCAATCTTAGAGAAGTAGCTGGCACCCTAAAATTGGTCGAGCAAGTCATCAATCCTAGGGATGGGATGCTTATTCTTGATTGTGACCTTGTTCAACTGATGATAGTCAATGTATATTCTGAGAAAACCATCTTTCTTACACACGAAGAGAACTGGAGCACCCCATGGAGAGATGTTGGGACTAATAATACCCTTGTCTAAAAGGTCTTTCAACTGCTCTTTCAATTCCTTAAGTTCTGATGAAGCCATTCTTTAAGGAGGAATAGATATAGGTTGTGTATTTGGGACAAGGTCTATCCCAAAGTTAATCTCCCACTCAGGAGAGACTCCGGGCAGATCCTCAGGAAATACTTCACGAAACTCATTTACTACCGAAACTGACTAAAGAGATGGGGTTTCAGACTCAGAATCCATAACCCAAACTATATGGTAGACATACCCCTTAGAGATCATTTTCCTAGCCTTGAGATAAGATATGAAATGACCCTTTGAGAATGGAGGACTACCCTTCCACTCTAAGAAAGGCTCATTAGGAAACTTAAAGCTGACTATTCTGGTTCTGCAGTCGATTGAGGCATAGCAAGCATATAGCCAATCCATACCAAGAATAATGTCAAAATTTGTCATGTCTAATTTCACTAAGTCTGCTTAGGTGACTCTATAGAGGACTGAGATAGGGCAATTTATGTATACTCTCTGAGCTAGGATTGACTCACCAACTGGAGTAGAGACATAAAAGGGTTCTAGGAGTTATTCCGGACTGACTCCAAAATTGTAAGTAACATATGGGGTCACAAAAGATAATGAATCCCCTGGGTCTAACAAAGAATAAACATCATATAACACCCTGGAAACATATCCAGCTATCTTAGTTGAAATCTCACAAAAATTTCATGTTTCAGAAATGATGAATCCAAACCACGGACCGTGGTTCAAACCACGACTCATGGAAAGGGATATGTGGTCCAGTATCTGCAAGGTTGGCCTCTGGTCTGAGAACCACGAGTGGGTTCTATGGACCGTAGTTCATTCTACGAGTCATGATTCCACTCATGGAATCAGACTTGTAAGCTGACCACGCTCCCAAGAACTACGAGTTCAAACGATGACTCATCGTTCAAAAGACAGGTGCATCCTGTTGACTCGTGGAATATCTTCAGAGGACTTACAATTCTTCCAAGTTCCTCCAGGAACCACGATTCAATTCTACAACTCGTCGTTTGAACAATGGACCGTAGTCTTGAGTTGTGGTTTGACCAAGAGTCAGCTAAACCTCCCCCAGAACTATGACTCTTAATGACGACCCGTCATTCCTTCTACGGGTCCGTCCTATTGACCCATAGAAATGACTCTGCAGCATAATTTTCTTAGCCTGGTTCTATGAATTAGAATCATCAATAGTCATCCAAACGATGACCCATAGATCGAGTCGTGATCCCTGAATCCGACTATTTTTCCAGAATTTTCTTAATTAAATCCCAGGGGAATTTTGGTTATTTCCCACCCTTTTTAACTACTAAGTGAAGTCTTTTTGACTATTTCTAGTAGGGTTTTCACCCATATTATCCTAAGTCTCTCCTAAGTTCCTCATTTTTTACCCAAAAGGGAAAAGTTCCTCTCAAGCTTCAAGTCTCCAAGCTCCAAGTCAAGCGTCCTAAGACTTTTCCATTGAAGTGGGTTATCTTCTCCTAAGGTATATGTGTTTCCAAAATGGGTTTCTTTCACCCTTGTGCCCAAAATCCCCAATTCTTATGTTAAATTATGAACTTATGAAATTAGGGTTTTGATCTAAAATTTGGGGAAAGTTTATGAAATCAGTTTATATGTTTAAATTCATGGTTTCTTAATGGTTATTCATGTTTTGATTATGATTCCTTCATTGGTTTTAAAAGATCAAGCATGAAAGTTGATTTCTAGCATGAATCCATGAAATTGCATGTTTTCAAGAGAAAGTTGGCATGATTAGATATCATGGCCTTTATGTATTTATGAAAATACATGCCTAATTCTTCAAGTATGATTTAGAAAGAAAAGCATATTTTGAATTATGGCTTTGCTAAGAACTATGAACTATGTTATGAAAGTTGCATGATACCCGATGTGTTTTCATGCATCATGAATAAGATTTGGCATGAGAGTATGCCCTTATGAAATTATGAGCTATATGTGCATGTTTTGGGAGTAGTACTTAGCACCGAGTAGACAAGGTGAGAGTACCCTTAGTCCCAAAAACTACGTTGCCAGCGTAGGTTATGATATGATATGATATGTGCCTAAAAGGCTTATGAGAGTGGATCCACGTCTTTATGTATGTTGTCCTTGCCTTAGCGGGGAATAGGACAGCTTTGCCAACTAGGCTTATATAGTTGAGTATGGTGACTTGTTCCTCGGCAAGGTTCAAAGTCAGCTTTGCTAACTAGGGTTATATAGTTAGATTCCATGTAGCTCACATGGTCTCATGTCGGTTATAAGAAAATCCTATATGTATGTTTTTCACATTTTCTAAGCTTTATGAACTACTATTTTGAAGTTGGCCTTGGCCTCATGACTTATCTTTTCATTACGATTTATTCTTTTGATACTTTATTATGCATGGATTATGTTTAAGCACGTTTTAAAGCATGTTTTACCATACCTTATGCATTGCTCACATACTTAGTACATTCCATAGTACTAATGCATATTGCGCTGCATCCTTGATGATGCAGATTCAGGTGTTCCTTCACAGATACGTGGCTAGAGTTCCCGACCACTCTCAGTTAGCTTGGGTGAGTCCTCATAGTTCGAGAGCTAGACTTTACTCTAGTTTATGTTTCTTTCCTTTCAGATTGTCGAGTTAGTTGGGGTATTGTCCCATCAACTCTTTATGCTAGTCCTAGAGGATTTTCAGACATAGATGTTGTTGGATGATCTTTGAGTTGTATTTCCTTCTATTGATTATATATCTACGATTATGTTTCCTATTTTGGATTTCCTTGTGATGCTTCCTCTATGTTTTCCTTATGTATGCTTAAGAATGCTATGACCAAGGGTTAACTTGGGATTCTTGTGGTTCCGAGTCCTGTGTTACGTCTAGGGGGTAACCTCAAGGCATGACACATCAAAGGAGAAAACTCGTAATATGTCAGTGACTACATCAGGAAAGTCCTCCTGGTCCTATCGAGATGACATAGCATAGAGATAGTTTTAGCACTGACCACCACTTGTTCTAGAAGTGGTACCCTATTAAGTTGTACGACCTGCTGAAGCTGCTATAGTAGTACCCTGAGTCTTTCGACCCCTACTACCCTATCTGGCTGAGGGGAAATCCCTAATCCTATGACCCATCTGTCCATATCTAAAACATTAATCTGAGTTATAGCGACACTCTGCAAGGTGAATCTTGCCACACTTGTTGTAAATAGGGTAGGGAGCCTCCTTTGCAACACTCCCCTGAGAATGAGGGCCTGATGCACTACCTGTCTGATCATGCCTAGGTCTTGATTCCTGGGTAGGAGCACTAGCTGATAATGGCACAGGTCCTGATGACCTCTTCTGAAACAAAGACCAGTGTCCACCTCCATACCTCTGATGACTAAAACTCAAATTCTCTATTCTGGCCCTCTTATTTTCCCTGGCCATTTCCTTGATTCCTAGGTAGGAGCACTAGCTGATAATACCTCTTATCTCTGTAAGGAGGCAAGATTGAAATGCATAAATAATGGATTAGAGAGGATAAATCAAGTTAAACTCTATCGCACAATAATGAACATGAAAGAAGTGAAGTTTTCCTAAAATGCCTTGTAGCCTCCCTCTCATAAGTGTGGCATGCTTCATACCCATGAAAGAGACTTTAATTAATGCAGCTTTCAAACATCCTAGGACTCTTTGAACCTAATGCTCTGATACCAAGTTTGTCATTCCCCGAGGCTACCCCTTGGACATAACACAGGACCTGAGACCACAAGTGGTCCCAAGCTAACCCTTGGCCTTAGCATGACTTAAACATAACATAGAAGTTTATAGCCGAAGCATAAGCTGAAGTAATAAGCAAACTAATTCATCATAAAGGTAAAGATCTAAGAGTATCACAATCTGAAATATCAAATACTGACTGTCTAGTTATGTCTGAAAAGCCTCTAAAACTGATAGAATGAGTTATTGGGATAAGACCCCAGCTAACTTTAAGTACTGAATGAAAGACATCAAAACTAACTAACAATAATAACTAGCCCTCGAATGATGAGGACTCACCACTTCGACTAGAAATTATGTTGGTACCTAGCCACAAGTCTGAGAGCGAGCACCTGAATCTACATCATGAAATAATGCCGCCCAAAGAGGTATATGTATCTGTACTATGGAATGTACTAAATATATGAGATATGCATAATCCATGATAAAACATGCTTAAAACATACTTAAAGCTGAAATCCTGTAGTAGTAGTAGTAAAATCTGTAATGAAATGACTCAATGCAATATCATAGGCTAAAAACATATTTGTAATCGTAAGTCATGAGTAGAAAGTCTAAAATCTGAAAGCAAAGAGTCAAATACATTTATATACTTAAAACTATTTATGTGGGAGATTCTCTTAACCGATATAGACAATGTGAGCTACATAGAATCTAGTGTACTATACCCATACTAAAAAAGGTTGTCCTAACCGGCCAAGGTTAGAACCATATACATAAGGATACTGAAGTGAGCCACAGAGGGCAACCTACGGTGGTAATATGGTTTTGTGACTTAAGGGTACGCTAAACTCCATCCAACTCGGTACTAAATACTACTTCCAAAAACATATAGCTCATACATAACATATGATATATCCAGATGTTAAAACTATTCGTAAAGAATATGGACATATCTAGATGTCATGCTATTCATAAATTCATAAGTCTTAAAAACATAGCATAGTCATAGGTAAAAAGATACTTTTTTCTAAAATTCATAGCTTAAGGAACTAGGCATGCAAATTTCATACATATTTGAGGTCATGTTATCTAAACATGTCAATTTACCTTGAAAATATGCAACAGGGTGAAATCATACTAGAAATCATTTTCAATTCATGGGCTTTTAAAATACTTGAAGATTCTCATATAAAATTATGGATAAGGGGTTAGAAAGCATATTCCATAGGAAAAATTATAATTGGGTAAGAATCCTAATTCTTCAATTTCATAAAATTATAGGTTTTGAGCATGAGGTCAAAAGGAGAACCTTATTGAATACCCACATACCTGAACCCAAAGCTTTTCTTAACAAGAATTTGAAGATGGAGACTTGGAGATGAAACCCTAGGCCTTGGAGCTTGAGAGGGAAATTCCTTTCTTTCATTTTGAACTTGATTTGACAGTATGAATGAAAATCTAGCTAAGTGAGACTAAAACCCCTTTAATTTGGCCTAAAATGACTTAACTTAGGAGTTAAAAGAGTGAAAAATTACAAAAATACCCTTGAGAAATAAGCTTAAAAAACTGCTGAAGAAACTCAACTCGGGCATCCACGGACACCAACCACGGCCCGTGGACTAAACCACGACTTGTGGTTGAGGGTCGTGGTTCCTGGCCACTTTGCACCCTTGCAGATCTAATTTCCACGGACGTGGTTTATGGCCCGTGGAACCTTCAACGGCTCATGGAACCTGTCTGTAACACACTAAAAATTTAAAGCTAAAGACCCAAACCATTGCCATGAGTGTAATGATTATTTTCCTAGTGTGGTGAGTGCTTTGGATGCGTATCATGTTCATAAGAAGCTCCTATCAACAAGTTAAGTTAAAAGCACCCCAGCCAATTAAGTTCTCATGTAAGATTCAAATATGATCAACTTCAAATGATCATTACTCCTAGCATATAAAGAGTTAGGTGGCATAATACCCACTAAATTAAAGTTATTCGAGTATTCTTTACAATGTCACCGACCGTTTGTTAATCCAATACCATAGTAAAAAGTTATGCTCAGTTTACCAGAAGACGTTTGTCTGCCTAAGGGTGACGACTCAACGTGATGAATCATCACACTTGTGACGATTCATCAAGCAAGTCGTCAGCTTAATCAGAAAGACCAAAATTTTGGTCATGTTTTGACGATTTGAGTGACGACTCATCAAGGGTCTGACGGTCAAACAAAAATGTTCTGCATTGTTAATGCGTTTCCAAGGACATTTTGGTCCTTTCCTTTTATAAAACCCCTTTTTTGTTAACCAAAATTGTTTCTACATCGTTTACCTCTCCCAATTTCATTAAGAAAGTGCGCTCTTTTCTTCTCCAAACTCCCAAGAAACCTAAGGAACGAGAAACTCAAAATTTAAGGTTTTCTTCAAGGTTCCTTCCTCAAACTCCAAAATCAAGGTTCCTTCCTCAAACTCCAAAACTAAGTTACGTAAGAGCAATACCTTTCGTGGCAAATCTTGTTCATCCCCATAAGCGAGTTAAAAATTCCATGTTGATTCATGATTTTAAGTTAGGGTTATTTTAAGATTCAAATATTTTAAGTGTTGTTCTTGATTTTTGTTATAACTTTCTTCTATATGCTTTAAGTAATGTGAATTATTCCCCGAGTTAAGGTCGTTCTTGAACTTACATTTAATTTTCATAAATAAGAGTTAGTTTTAACTTAAGGTTTATGACTTGGAGATTTGTATTAAAAGTTGATTTCATGCTTCAATGGGTTTAACCATAGTCTTGTTATAAAGTATATTCAAAGGTAGTTAATTTATGAAAATCCTTATGTATCATGCCATGACTTGAAAAGTGAAAGAATTTATCGTATCCGGAAAATTTTAAGCAAATTATAATGATTTAGAGCCAAGGTTCACAAAGAAAGATATGTTTCTTGATATGATATTTTAGATACAAGCATGATTTTTAGAAAATGTTTTTAAGACTATATTATGAGCAGCTAGTATGTTTTGAGAGGAGTATTTAGTATCGAGTTGGGTATGAGTCCGAGGTCTCATGCCCCAGAACCACATTACCACTGTGGGCCTTCGGGCTAAGCTTTAGATCCATCAGTTACGTTTCGTCTTATACCCTGGCAAGGTAGAAGATGACTCTTCTCAATGTGGACAAGACATTGGACTCCATATTGCTCACATGGTTTATGTCAATTAAAAGAAACTCCCCAAAATAAAACTTACTTATTTTGAGAGAATATATGATTGACCGAGACCACCAGTTTAAAGTGAGTTTTTATGAAGCATTGTTTTCAAGTTTTGTTCAGACTTTAGTCATTTTTTTTCTAGTCTCAGTTTTAGTTTGATGAATTATATTAAAGTTGTTATATTACAACATTATAATTAATTATTGTCGGGCTTACATTTCATGAAGTTTACTATTTAAGTTGTTACGTGTTTTCAATGATTTTAAATAGCTTATTCATTATACTACTTTAGTTCTGACAGTTTTGCAAGAAAAGGTCAGTAGGTCTTTTGTCCCATATCTCTGTACTCATGTCATATGTTATGATTTAATTCAAAAATTTAGTCGATTTCAGTTTTCATTCTGCTATTATGTACCAATACATTCAAGGTATTGACGTTCTTTTTACGCTACATCATTGGATAATGTAATACCCAGCTTTCAGATATGCAGATTTGTGTACAGACTCTTCAGTAGGCTATGGCATCATCTTGAGGGAGTTCTCATTCTTTCAAGGACTTATCAGTATTCCAATCTCTAGTTTATTTTGTTTACAAAGGTTAACCCACGTTTTCAGCTTTCGCATTTTTTATTAAAAGTTCAGCTTTATTAGTTGTATGCCATACCAAGTGATTCTCTCAAGCCATTCGTGGTTTCGGGTGTCGGTTACGTCTAGGGTGTAGGCTCGGAGCGTGACACTGCCCGTGGTTCCTGGGAGAATAATGACCCTCAAGTCTTATTTTCACTAGGGCAATCACGGACTGTGGTTTGATCCACGACCCATGAAACCTTGTCGTGGTTTCAGACCTAGAGGAGGGGTCCGCAGGACTGATTCCACGAAGGCTAGTCCACAGTTCATGGTCCAATCCACGGCCCGTGGACTTGGTTTGTGATTTCTATAAATTTCAGAAAGTTCAGAAATTCTAAATTTGTAAGCTGGTTCAAATTCTGGGGTGTTACATATTTGCCTCATATTTTAAAACTTTTAATTATCTACTGAGTATTGATTATATTATTTTGTGCTTAATATTATGTTTTCACTGTGTGAAAATAAGATGATGTAAAAATAAAGAGATTTGAAGCACAAAATATTAAAGTGAGAAGAAAAAAATAAAGAATAATTATTAAAATAAATGAGGGGACACCATTTAATGGTTGTTCCTCCGTTGTGAAAACAAGAGAAGCAGCGAACAGCACTACAAATTGCAGTCAGCAAATTCATTTTGTTGCGGCGTGAAGATGACTGCGAGAAAGCTCCTCGCATTACACAGGTGCAACGCAAGGATAAAATTTTTGGACTCAAATATTGTTCAACTCATTTTGGACTCAATTTATTTCATTTGGGACTTTTTCTACACTTATATATAGTTTTAAAAAATATTTTGAAAGATAATTTTTATCCTACAAATACAACTTTTGATAGGAGAAGAGTTAGAACACAGGAGAGTACGCAGGGGAGTAGTTCGTCCTAGAGTTATCTCTTTACCTTTATTATTTTATTTTACCTGAGTTTGGTATCAGAGCTATGGATGAATTAAAACAAATTAAAAGAAAGATAAAAAAATCAAAAAGAAAATTAGAAAAGTTATATCCAATTTATAAACAACTTAGTATTATACAAACAGAAAATGATAAATTACAAAAGATAATAGAGATCATATCTAAGATAGAATATAAATATGTTAAATACTTAAAAGCTAAATATCTTAACGAAAATGAGCAACGAATATAGACAAGAACTCAATAGAGTAATCATAGGGAAAAGACAAGAATTAGAACATAGACAAAATAGACTTAACTATAACATGATTGCAGG